>CAKNYM010052927.1:784150-798465 GCA_932195095.1 Andricus curvator
ACTTTCGAGTTCGAACTGCTAATCTATAATAATAATAATAATAATTCCGAACTTTAATAGCATCATCATCACTGGAAATTTTAGCACTAACGTAAATCTCTCTTTCAATCGAACTAAATATCCAACATCTTTGGTATATTCTTTGGAAGTCTCGATTGTCCCTCATGATTCCACTCACCATATTGATCATTCCAGTACGTGTATGATTTAATTATTGTAGACACTATTGATAAGTCTGTCTCTTACGAATAACATGCTATCCCTTTTCTCTTCAACCATGACTTGATTAACATTACCTTGAAATCCTATAATCTAAACTGAAAACCAACTCAAAGACTGGTGTGGAATCTCTCTAATATTGATAAACATGTATTACACGAACATCTAATGACGTTTGATTGGAAAAAAATTACTAGACACAGATATTTTGAATCTCCTTAGACATTTACACCTAATCCCTGCAAACAAAAATCTATAGATAGTAATTTTCCAGCAATAACTTCTTGAAGACTTTTTTACATTCCCGGTTCCAGATTTATTATCATCATCTTCCACTACCCCACTTGATTTAACATTTAATGACGCTGATTTCCTTCCGAGGACATCACACCTGAAACGCTTTTGGAAAAAAACACTTGAAATCAAATCGAACGCAATCGGAACTGATGGAGTATCAATCAAAATGATCGAACTTGTCCTTTTAATAATCTTTTCTATTCCTTTGCACATTTATAATGCTTCCCTACTGGTCTATATCTTCTCATGTATCTGGAAAAGACTGTTATTTGCCCAGTTCTCATTCCAAACCTATTTCCCCGAAAGATTTTCGGCCAATTTCTATTTTATGTGCGCTGTTTGAACCACTTCAGAAAATTGTCCACGAGCAACTTTCTTAATTTCTTTAATCAAATGAGGCCGTTGATCCATTTAAAGTAACAATCGATCCTAAGTTGGCAATGGATAAAAGGAAGACCACGATTGTTGTCCGGTTCGATTTTTCGAAGGCTTTTGATATGGCGAATCATAAATTACTTATACAAAAGTTAAAATCTTTGAAAGTTGCATGCTCTGTCATCAAATGTTTTCAATCCTATTTAACAATCGGTCTCAGACAATTATTAATAGTAGTGTTAGGCTTTCTGACTGGTGAGTGGTCAATAGTGGGATTCCTCGAAGCTCCACTGGTGTACCCCTCCTCTTCAATTTGTTCACCACTGACCTTGGAAATAAACGAAATTTACTTATCGGGACCAATTTCTTCACTAAGTAGATTACTTATTCTAGTCCAGCAGGTGGTTAAAGATCTGAGATATTTAAAAAACCGTACCTTGTCCTGGAAGGAACAGGTACAGAGCATCTCAGAGAAAACTTACAGAATGAAAAAACTTTTCTGTTAGAAACTTTGTATTGAAAGTTTTGAGAAATTAGAATTAGAAATTTCTTCATCAGAAACTTAGAAGCCTGTGTCCGCTTTGTCTACAATTTGCCTAAATACGAACATATAACTCCATACCGAAATAAGGCTGGTCTGCTTAGTGTTGCCAAAAGAAGAAAATTCTTTATGTGTATCATTTCAAATATCTCTTATTCAAATATTTGTACAATACTTCTATCCCGACTCTTGGGATTACTTGCCGGTAAACTCTTATTTTAATTCTCTAACATATTATCTTCGAATTTTCCTTTGGTTTTTATTAACTTTTGTGAATTTTTGTTTCTTATACACAGAGTTTCTCGCTCTTTATTTTCGTTTCTGCTTTATTATTCACATGAGCCTGTAATTAATCACCTACTGTTCATAACAATATAATAATACCATAACTAATAAGATACGAATTCTGAGGTCGACTCTATATAGATTTTAGATTTAGTTATAATTTCAATCATCAGGGTGGCGACTTGACCGGGAAACCGGGAAAGACCGGGAAATGACCTGGAATTTTATTGACCGGGAAAAAACCGGGAAATGACCCGGAATTTAATTTAAAAACCGGGAATTTACTTCTGATCATAGAAAAATTCAAGAAATATGATTTCACTTGGAACAGGGAATGTTTTACATGAAATGGGAATTTTTTAAAGGAATTATAATTCGGATTGAGAAAAAAGTAATTTTTAAAAATCACTCTTTCAAGTCAGAATTCGTCAAAATTTGAAAGTTCCCTCTTCTAAATTTTAGGTAATAAAAGTACTTCAAGCAGTTTTCAGAGTAGAAGTAGAATTTCAAAGAAGAAATATTTCTGAATTATAATAGAAATTTTTTTTACATTGTTCGTTGCGAATTCATCGTTTTTTAGTTAGAAATTCAACTACTGGGTTAAAAGTTACACTTTTGTTAAAGATTAATTTATCTTTTTTTGATGAAAATTCAACTATTTGGTTGAAAATTGATATTTTTCATTTAATAATTAAACTATTTGTTTGAAAATGTATTTACTTTGTGGAAAATTCATCTATTTTTGTAGACAATTAAACTTTATGGTTGACAATTCATCTTTTTGGCATAAAATTAAACTATTCCAGTTAAAGATTCATCATTTCAGTTGAAGATTCATCATTTTATTTGAAAATTCACCAGTTTGGTTGAAAATTAATTTCTTTAAACGAAAATTTAACTGTTCCATTCTGAGTTGAATTTTAAAATTTTCAAGTTCGGAATTCCACAATTTGGATAAAAATTTGTCTTTTTAATTGAAAATTTAACTATTCCGATGAAAATTCATGTATTTTGTTAAAAAATCGATTTTTTTGTTGGTAAAAAATTATCTTATTTTTCTTTGAGAGTTAATCTTATTGTTTAAAAATTCTTCTTTTTGGTTAAAAATTCAAGTATTCCAGTCAAATATTTATTATTTTAGTTGAAAAGTCATCTTTTAGGTTTGAAATAAAATTATTTGGTTGAAAGTTAAGCTCTTTTGTTAAAAATTAATTTTTTTCAGTTGAAAATCCATCGTTTTAATTAAAAATTCATTTCTTTGGTTGAAAAATGAGCTGTTTGATTGAAAATTTGTTTTTTCTTTGGATGTTTTTTGGTTCAAAATTATTTTTGTTTTCAACTGAAAATGTAACTATTAATTCAGTTGAATATTTCATAATTTTAGTTCAAAATTCATGTCTTTGGTTGAACATTCATTTTTGACTAAAAATTTGAATATCCAATTTTTGGTTGAAAAATTATCTTTGTTACTTGAAAATTCGTCTTTTTTGGTAGAAATTAATCTTCTTGGTTGAAAATTAATCTTTTTGGTCAAAAATTCAATTATTCTAGTTAATGATTCATCATTTCAGTTAAAAATTCATCTTTCTGGTTTGAAATTCAACTATTGCAGTTAAATATTTACAATTTTATTTGAAAATTCATCACTTTGTTTGAAAATGTAACTATTATTTTGAAAGATAGTTTTTTTTTTTTTGTTAAAACTAATTTTTTTAACTGAAAATTTAACTTATTCCAATTGAAAATTCCATAGCTGATGCTGAAAATTCATCTGTTTGGTTAAACATTAATTTTTTTAACTTGAAATTTAATTATTAAAGTTTTGGTTGACAATTTATCTTTTTTTAGTGAAAATTAATTTTTTGGTTTGAAAATTGAACTATTTCAGTTAAAGATTCATTGTTTTAGTTGAAAACTCTTATGTTTGGTTTACAAATAATTTTTTAAACTAAAAATGTTACTATTCCATTTTCGATTGAAAATTATTATTTTTTCAGTTCAAAATTTAACTATTTGGTTGAAAATTTGTCTTCTTTTATTAAAACTTCAAACCTTTCTTTAAAAGATAATGTATTTGGTTGAAAAATTGTATTTTTGGGTAGAAAATTAATCTTTTTATTTAAAATGTAATCTTCTTTAAGAATTCGTCTTTTTGGTTGAAAATTCGAGTGTTCCAGTTAAATATTCATCATTTTAGTTGAAAATGTATCTTTCTGGTTTAAAATTTAACTATTTCAGATAAAGATTCATAATTTGATTTGAAAATTCATCACTTTGGTTGAAAATTGAACTATTTTGTTGAAAATCCGTTTTTTTTTTGTTGAAAATTAATTTTTTCAACTGAAAGTTTAACTATTCAATTTTTTTGTAAAAAATGGATATTTTTTAGCGGGAAATTTAAGTATTTTTTTCAAAATTCATTTATTTTTCGACGTTTTTCTCTGTTGTATTAAAAGATGTTTAGAACGAACGTCATGAATTAAAATAAATGTTTGCGTTTTGCGGCAAATATAAATATGTTACTTTGAGTTGACCGGGAAAATTGAAAAACTTGACCGGAAAAAACCCGGAAATGACCGGGAATTTGAAATCGTCCGCCGAATCGCCACCCTGATCATGTGTTCTACCTATCAGTGCTTGCACAAATTTGTAATGACCATTTATTATCCTGTTTCTTAGAGGGTTATTTAGCCCTGGGGACTTATCTTCAATGAATACAAATAAATACAAAATCTAGAATTTTAATACATTTTGTATTCGAAAATAAATAATTAAAATCTAACTTCTTTGGAATCTTTTTGAGTTCTAAAAAGTAAGAATATTACTGTTCTTGGACCATATGAACCGATAGTAATTCCCAGATATTGGAATTCGTCTGTAATGCTGGCTATAATTTCCTGAACAGGAAAAAGTAAACGCAAATTAAATAAACTTCTCTGTGATAATCAATATCATTGAAATAAGTGTAAAATGTAAGACATTAATCAATAAAAAAAGTTAAATAATTGATGGTAAAATCAACATCTTTTACATAAAATTAACAAAATACTCTGATGTTATTAAACTCTGTAATATTAGCAAAGACAAAAATCAATCCCTGGTTATGAATGATAATGGTGATAATTTTTTGGTTCAAAATTCCATTATTTTGTTGCAAATTTAACAATCTCGTTAAAAAGTCATACTTCTTGATTAAAAATTCAACTCTTTTGTTGAAAATAGATCTTTTTGGTTCTGAAATTCATCTCTTTTTGTAGATATTTCACCTTTTTTGGTTAAAAATGCAATTGTGTGGTTAAAAAGTAATTTGATTTGGTTCAAAATTATCATTTCTTTATTTTGTTAGGAATTCGTCTTTTTCAGTAGAAAATAATCTTTTTTGTTGAACATTTAACTGTTATCAACAAAATTCCGCCGCATATGTGTACTGTTTATCAAAACTACTTTCTGTATACAATAATTTTAAATAAAAAAAAATCACCTCTACTTCTTATTGCAGAATTCAGTTCACATTCTGGGTCTAACCGTAATGATGAGGGGCCTGATACTAACCTGGAACTGGGTCTTTGCCAACCTTCTTCTTCTTCTCGTGACATACCTTATTCTCCTGCCGAACCCGAGCCTCATATACGTGCCAGGTCCAGGTCTCCTCCTGCCATGTCTTCTCCTGTCAGGTATTCTCCTGCCACGACTCCTCTTGCCGAAAATCCTGATTTTCAGGTACTTGGATATAGACTTGGACAACTTGGACTTATTCGGCTTATACCCAAATGCAATCCGCACCGGCGATTTGAATTTCGAAGATATACTTTTTCTCCCGATTCGCAAATTCGACATCAAATAAGAGCAAAAGGCTATCTGCCCATGTCAATCCCAGAACAAATTGTATTAACAGCTTCTGATGGTGACGTTCTTGCAATTGTGAAGCATAGTTATTTTCTTAGTGGAATATATTGTTCCACTAAAAGGCGCCGCATGAAAATAAACATAGGAAGTGGCGACGTTACGGACTTGACCCAAGAAGAAATCAGTGAAGTTCCAATAGGCCCAACAAACCAATATATCTTTATTTTGATATAGTAGTTGTAAACAACGATACACTAAACTAAAAGAAAAATTATTGGATCCAAGGAAATGCGGTTCTTTGATTTATATTCTTGAAACCGTGGATTTTTTTTAGTTCAGTTGCGTAAATATTGTTGAGAGGCAAACAAGTTATGCCTGGATAATATGATAATGAATGAATGATTTCTTGGTATCTGAGAACTTACTTTCTTTGAATCTGTTTTTCACACCTTAAAACATATCTACCCCTTTCAATGAAATAGACTTTTAGAATTTCCTTATACCTAGTTAAATTAGATATTTTAATTTATCCATGCGTGGATCAAGTAATTTAGGTTTAATTCAGTAAATGAAATATTAGTTCTAGATCAATATTCATCCAATTATCAACAATCGATGTTTAGAGTTGACACGAGTATTGCGAGTGAATAAATTTATGCGTTTGATAAATATTATTAATTATAATATTATTAATATAACATTCTGGGCTCATTTATCGAGAATACTCTGCAAAAATCAACAAATTTAAATTTTGAGCTGAACCACGCAAAATACGGGAAAATTCATTGCGAGAGAATTATAGCTGCTAAAAAATCTTAAAAATTCCTTGTAACAATTTTTTTACGAGACTTGTCATTTTGGTTTCGTTTATTGAAGATACTGTGGAAAAACCAAAATTCAAAATTTGAGCCGAACGAAGCAAAATACGAGAAAATGTCTCAATGATGAATCTAATAGCAATAAAAAATAGTTGTATACTATAGTTTCGGTAGGGTTTTCCCGCACTTTTCAGTCGCCGTAACCATTGCTCATTATTTTCGCTATTGAAGGAACGGAATACTTGTTATAATTACACGGTTGAATGTAGATTGTCCTCTAAGTGAAAAAAATATATCTGTAATTATTTCACTCAATTTAAGAATTTTAAATTAGATTGAAATCAAATTCAAACTCCTATTTAACGTTCAATACTCAAGTCTCAAGTCCAAAGAAAAAGGAAATTCTATTTTTTTTTTAGGAAAATTTTTTTTGTTTTTTTTTCTTCAAATTACAATAGGAGCATTTTATGGTGTTTGTCCAAATTTGGTCGTTGGATTCTTGTTTTTATTTTCAGGAATTCTATACATTAATTATTTCATTTCCCGAACGCACTACAGAGATTGAAAATAGTATAAACGGTGACACATATTTGAAAAAAGGTGTCATAAAAGTTTCCTAATATTTCGAAAGTATTACAAATTAAATGCAATGTTTATTTAAATTGTCCTTCTTTAGTCTATAAATTATCAAAAATCCCATTCATTTATCGCAGGCAATTTTGTTAAAAAGTCATACTTCTTGCTTTGAAAAATTCATCTTTTTGTATTCTCATCAAAGAAGGTATTATATTTGTGTAAAATGTGACCCCCCACCCCTCCCCCGTTTTTGTCAAATGTCTATGTTTTGAGACCCCCGTGAACCCGAAAAACAGGTTTTTACAAATGTGTCTGTCTATATGTATGCATGTTTGTATGTAAGTATGTTTGTATGAATGCATGTGTGTATGTTGTATGTATGTATGCATGTATGTATGTACGTATGAATACTCTGAGCACGATAACTTTCGAAAGAATTGACATATTGGATTGGCCTTTCGTATTCTCTTTTGCTGCCCTAAAATGAAGAACATGTTCGTTAGCCAGCCATTTTGCATACAAATTCAAAAAGTGAGAGCATTTTCAATATTTTTGAGATCACTTTTTTTTAGAATTTGAAAATTCTATGCACGGCTGTTCGTAGTATTCAAAAATATGACGAATTTATCCTCATGACTTTTTTTGATAAAAAGCAAATTACCAGAGTTACAGCATTCGCAATACTTAAAAAAACAAATGAAAATGCTAAGACAAACAACAAACATTGCTTTTTGAACACCCTACAAGCTTGTCGTAACATCTTATCGAATTTTTTTGAAAAATCAAAAATTCTTATTTTGATCGCACAAAAAAATAATGACTGAAAAAATCACACACGCAGCGCTGGCCAGTGCTACAAAGGACTGAAATCGAGAAGACAGACAAAAATTACACAGACTTTCAATTATTTGCTGTTGTATGAAGCTGAAAAACAGAAGGCGATCACATAGACTGTCATTTGTTTCTGTGTTTCATATAAGACAGTAAACGTGTTCTTGTATTGTTATTGTAGAAGATATTGTAGCATTCAGTGTAATTGAACTTATGTCATCTTTCATTTATACGAAGTTGAGAAAAAAAGACGATTCCTTCAGACTGACACTTGTTTCTGAGTTTAACATGAAAAACGTATGATCGCTTAGACATTATTTGACTGCGACTTCAAGAAGGTGAGAGAAGTAAACATGAACGTAAAGTGTGCTGGCTGCGACATGTTTTTAAATAATACAAAAGGTAAGAAGACATTAATAAACAATATTGATGAAGCAAATCCTTTTTCTCTTTTTCTAAAAAGATTAATATCTGTCGCTGATACTTTGTGTCATAAGTGTCGTCTTTCTATTTATAAGATAGAAAAGCCGGATTAGGATTCTGAACCAGTAACAGAAAATCTTCTTTCCTCTGAATCGACGTCTAATGATCCAACTTTCCATGTTCAATTAAAATTAGAGAAAGCTATCTCGGAGGAAGAATCCGTTGAAATGCCGATTCAGAGGACTGTTTCGACGCATAAATACAATCAATCTCAGAATATTCAGGCAGCATAATAAAATCTTTCGAAAAAGACGTTTTGCCGTTTTATTAAAAATCATACCACCTCGTTAGTAACTCGTGCAGATAAAGGTAATGTGACTGTAATTTTGGAAAAACAGGATTATATTAGAAAATGTGAAATTCTACTTGGAGACAAAACTACATACATAGAAATAAATACAGATCCAACAAATAAAGTTAAAAGAGAATTAAATTCAATTATTATTAATATTATTAAAACTAACATTTTAGATCAAAATTTAACTAAATTTTTAAAAAGCTACAACGGTGTTTTGCCTAAATTCTATGGGTTACCCTAGATAAATAAACAAGGAACACCTATGAGACCAGTAACGTCCTTCATAGGATCACCTTTATATAATTTATCAAAATTTATTGCCAATTCGATTTAAAAAACCTTAGGAAAAACGAGTACTTTTATAAAAGATAGTTTTGAATTTGTAGAAAAGATCAATACGATTTAAAATATCCCTGAGGATTTTGAGGTGATATCACTTGATGTTACGTCTTTATTCACTAATTTTGCACACAAGCTCATTGTTGCTAATATAAAGAAAAAATGGCCACAGATCAGTGATCACACCTGTCTGCCTCAGGAATCTTTTATAACACTTCTGGAATTTTGTCTTGATAATGCTTACTGTGCTTTCAACAATAAGTTTTACAGGCAAACCTTTGGTGTACCCATGAGCTCTCCTATATCAGCCGCGGTGGCCAGTTTGATAATGGAAAATCTAGAAAGTAGTATTCTCAGAAATGTTCCATACAAAGTAAAGTTTTTCTTTCGTTATGTGGACGATGTTCTGACTTGTGTTCATAAGAATAATATCGATGATTTGTTGAAAAGGTTTAACAAATTTAACACAAGGCTTAAGTTTACTATAGAGAGGGAAAACAACATGAGTATAAGCTTCCTAGACTCTTTAGTAAAAAGAGACAATGGCAAATTGAGCACCGATTGGTATAGGAAGCCCACATGGTCGGGAAGGTATTTGAATTTTAATACATTTACACCCTCACAATACAAAATCAGTGTAGTTAATTCTTTGGTTGACAGAGCAGTTAGACTTTCTAACCATACATTCAAAAATAAGAACCTTGATTTAGTCACAAAAACTTTAATTGAAAATGATTATCCTAAAAATTTTATAACTAAGTTTATGAACAAAAGGTTGGAACATATTGAAGATAGAAACAATAGTAAAAATAATAATAATACTAATACTAATAACGTCACAAACTTCCAAAATAATTACAATAATAGAGATAAGTTTTTGATCTTACCATATACAGCAATGTACAGCAATAATTTAAAAATAATGTTTGAAAAATTGGGTTTTAAAGTCGTTCTACGTTCTGACCATGATGGTTTTAAATGTTTTAATAACGGTAAGGATCCATTAAAAAAGGGTTTAAAGACACATGTGATCTATGGCGTCAATTGCATGGGTTGTAAAGGTGTTTATATTGGCCAATCGGAAAGAAATATCGATACCAGAATAAATGAACACAAATACGATTGCAGGCACGATGATAGGAACACAGAATTGGTGTATCACTCTCATACGAAACATCATCACTTCGATTTTGAACATGTTAATGTACTAGGTGTTGAAGTAAATAAGAAGCAAATATAATATAATATAATTTATATAATAATATAAATACAGAGAAATGTTTCATATAGCGAAGAATAAATTTTCGGTCAACAAAAGAACTGACATCGATGGTCTGAGTGGTAAATATTTAAATTTAATTAATAACTCTAATAATTGTTAATTAATAACACCAATAGCTATTGATTCTATAGCATACTGTTGTTCATAGAATTAATTTCAACCCAATATAAATTACAATATCTAATTTATAATGAATAAAGATTCCATACTTTAGAAAATAACTATATAGATACGATACGATAAGATAATAAGAGAGAATCCGTTTTCCTATCTCATTTATGACGTAGGATATATAATGCGCACACAACAGACCATTGAGCAGCGAATCAAATTTATTCTGTAACCACCTTGTTTATACGACATTAATTTTCTGTATTTAAGAAATGTCACTTGCTTCTATTTGGCTGAAAGGATAATGTGATGGCCCACCAACATTTTTATCTTTACATCCTGATAATGCCAATAGAATATGCAAGTCGTTTAATTTTTAATTTTTATACCATCCACTACATCAGTTTTGGAAAAATATTTACATAACTATAATTTTTAACCAATAGTCGGCTGAAATGACTTACTCCAGGATCTTTCCTTACTCCAGGATCTTCTAATGACTTCTTTCCATTAAGATGGTAAAGAATTGACATAAGGGAAATTTTTACTTCGTTTTTAGACAATATAATAGTTTTTTATGTCTTCTGTGCTAGGCGATACATATTTATATGGCTGAGGAGGCCCTTCGCCGAAGGGCGAAACGTTAAAGTTTCTTAATAAATTTTGGACCAGTATACCAACAATCATAACATCTTCTAATTAATTTTATTACCTGGTCGACATCAAATAACATCATCTAACTCAACTATATCGTTGAAAATTCGTCCTTCTGGATTGCAAACTCATCCATTACGGTAGAAAAAGTAAAATTTTTAATTGGAAATCTATCTTTCTAGATTGAAAGTTAACATTTTTTTCTTCCAAGTTCAACTGTTGAACTATTTTGCAAAAAGTTCTTCTATTCTGCTTGATGTACAAAATAATATGAATTGTGACGACAGTTTTATCAAACTAAGTAAATAGTTTTTTTTCCTTAAAACTGACTGATGAAATATAAATACAATCTCGACCGATGATAATCATTTTTATCATTAAAAATAATCTCACAAGGACGAGCTTGAAGCAGAATTTACTCTAATCTTGCAAGAGAATATTTATTAGTTTAATAGTTTGATTTGAAAAGATGAGGATCGTTTATAGCCTGGTCTTATTCTTAGCGGTTATTCTTAATTTCATTGGTAATTATAATAATATATCACATCTATATTCATTTTGGAAACATTTCCGTAAATAACAAGTTGTCTATTTTAATCCGCGGACTATCCAAATTTACCCAGATGACCTTTAGCCTCAAGAAGATGAATTTTCAACAAAAAAGATGATTTTTCAACCAAATTATTAAATTTTCAACACACAAAAAAATTAATTTTAGACCAGACAGTTGTTTTTTCAACCAAATGGTTGAACTTTCAAGAAAAATAAAAGAATTTGTAACTGAATAGTTGAATTTTCAACCTACAAAGACAAATTTTCACACAAAAAGTCGAATTTTCAAACAAAAAATAATCAACTTTAACCACAAACAGTTGCATTTTTAACCAAATAGGCAAATCGAAAAAAAGTAAAAAAAATACCACTTTTTTAGAAACCAGTTGAATTCTCAATCCAGAAAAGATAAATTTTCAATCCAACAAAATAATTAAATATTTTGGAAAATATTGCAATTTATAACCACATGGTTAAACTCACCACCCACAAGGATGAATATTCAGCAAAATAGTTCAATTTTCAAAAAAAAATAAATTAATTATCAACCAAACAGTTGCATTTATAACCAAATAGATGGTCTTCAAAGCAAAAGGGTCGAATCTTCAACAAAATAGTTGAACTTTCTACCAAATGGTCAAATTTTTCAAGAAAGCATATTTTTTGTTTTATTCACGTTAATTTTAAGACGCATGCTATCCACGTGAGTATTCAGCTTGCTCAACATTTCCCTGAAAGCCTTCGATTGACTCTGCCATAAGAACCTTATCATCTGCCAATTCTAACCCACGCACCTTTACCGTCCCGTGATCTACACCTTCTTAATCTAAGAAGGTCATTCTCAGACACTTATCCATGAATACGATAAACAGCCAAGAAGACATAACTAGGTAAATAAATGCAAAGAATACTTTTTTATTAACCTTCAAACATTTTTCTGTGATCTGTCTCAAGCCAAATATCTGATCCGAACATGATTTTCCTGGCATAAATTCACATTTGGCTTTCCAGATCTTTCCTTCTGTTATTTCCATTACCGCATGAATATGTATTTTTGAATATATTTTGTCTACGTTAGTCAGTAAGCTGATACCTCTATAATTATTGCAGTAGCAATAATCAACTCGCCACCACTTTTAGGCATTTCGAAGGTAATACTAGTAAATTATTTGGATAAAAGTTGAACTACTTTGTTCGAAATTTGTCTATTTTTCTCTAAAGTTCAATTTTTTTGTTTTTAATGCGACTGTTTGGTTAACAATTAATTATCAGACAATAAATGTAAAATTCGTGTTTAATCAACCGCTACGTTACATTCAAGATGAAAAAATTTTTTCTGTTTGAAGCGGATGATTCAAATATTATAAATAAGCATAACTTCCTTAATCTTCAATAAAGTGTATTAATATTATAGATCAATTGATTTGCCTCGAATCAAGGAATCTTTTCCGTTCTTTCATCTATTTTGAATTATGTTAGTGACAAAATTTTTACTATAAAAAACCGTGTTTTCAAATATTATGCCCTACCGTAGCTTCCGCACTCTTCAATAAAATGTATCAATGTTATAAGTCAATCGATTCGTTTTGAATCGAAAAAACTTTTCTATTCTCGCATCAACTTCAAATTATGAGAATGATACAATTTTTACTATAAAAATCGATTTTTAAAATATATAAAATACCATAACTTTCCTACTCTTCAATAAAATGTATCAATGTTATAGGTCAATCGATTCGTCTTGAATCGACAAAACTTTTCTATTCTCGCATCAACTTTAAATTATGAGAATAAGACAATTTTGACTATAAAATTCGATTTTAGAAATATATAAAATACCATAACTTCCCTACTCTTCAATAAAATGTAATAATATTGTAGTTAAATCAATTCGTCTCGTACCAAGGAATCATTTATATTTTTGCATCAACTTTGAATTATGTTGAAGAAAAAAGTTTAACTATAAAAAACCGTGTTTTCAAATATTATGCATTACCATAGCTTCCGTACTCTTCAATAAAATGTATCAATGTTATAAGTTAAACAATTGTTCTTGAATCAACAAAACTCTTCTATTCTCGCATCAACTTTAAATTATGAGAATGAGACAATTTTCACTATAAAAATCGATTTTCAAAATATATAAAATACCATAACTTCCCTACTCTTTAATAAAATGGATTAATATTGTAGGTCAACGATTCGTCTTGTACCAAGGAATCTTTTATATTCTTGCATCAACTTTGAATTATGTTCAAGAAAAAAGTTTTAGTAAAAAAAATCGTATTTTCAAATATTATGCATTACCATGGCTGCCTTACTCTTCAATAAAAAGTATCAATGTTATAAGGCAATCGATTCGTCTTGAATCAAATAAAACTTTTCTATTCTAGCATCAACTTTAAATTACGAGAATGAGACAATTTTTACTATAAAAATCGATTTTAGAAATATATAAAATACCATAACTTCCCTACTCTCTAATAAAATGTATTAATGTTGTAGGTCAATCTATTCGTCTCGTATGAAGGAATCTTCTATATTCTTGCATCAACTTTGAATTATGTTGAAGAAAAAAGTTTTACTATAAAAAACCAAGTTTTAAAATATTATGCATTACCACAGCTTCCCTACTCTCCAATAAAACGTATCAATGTTATAAGGCAATCGATTCGTCTTGAATCAAATAAAACTTTTCTATTCTAGCATCAACTTTAAATTATGAGAATGAGACAATTTTTACTATAAAAATCGATTTTTAAGTTTCCTATCACCACTACGTAGCGCGTCCTCAGGTTGCGGATAGAG
>CAKNYM010052927.1:813465-847806 GCA_932195095.1 Andricus curvator
CATTTGAATTTAAAATATCTGTGACGGAACTAGTAGTTAGGACGTAACTACACGTTTGATCTTGAGGACGAGGCAGTGAAGTAAAATTAAACAATTTCCAAGCTATTAGAAAAATTGTCTGGATAATTTTTTTAAATTGATTCTGGGTATTTTTGATTGAATCCAAGTAGTTTTCAAAAACCGGTACTCTTCTAAAAGAAAATTTTTTTTTCATTTTGTCATTAAATAAAAAAATAAAAAATAAACTGTTTTTCACCTTATTTAATTATAAGATCCTCATGGTGTGAGCAATTCTTGGTATTTAATTTTAAAAAAAAGGAGAATTCGCTATAAAGTTCTTATGGTTAATTTAAAATTAGATTCAGATTGAATTTCCAATCGTAACGACTTTGCACTTTATATAATTATTAAGACCTCGTTATGCAATAAAATGCAATTGATTATAAATATTAATCACGAATAAAAAATATTATATAATCGGAAATGATAGAAAAATACGCAATCAGCTCTCCCTTGAGTGAACCTCTAACCTATCATGCAGAATTTTGTTATATTTTTTATTTGAAAATAAATAATCAGGATCTAGCTTGTTCGCAATCTTTGGCTCTCATTGATTTTCAAAAATTCGTATTTCTTGATTTAAAATTCAAGTGCTTTGTTCAAAATTTGTCTTCTTGGCTTGAAAATTTGATTAAACTTGTGTTGCCTTCCTTTACTAATAAATTTTGTTGTTGAAAATTTTAATTTCATCAAACATACATTTTTTTCAAAATTCATCCCTTTCTGTAGATATTACACCTTCTTTGGTTAAAAATGCAATTGTCTGGTTGAAAATTAATCTGATTTGGTTCAAAATTATCATCTTTGTTAGAAATTCAACTGTCTTCTAGAAAATCCCACAATTTGGTAGTAAATTCAACGACTTTGGTAGAAATTTAGTTTTCGCTGTTAGAAATTCAACTTTTTGATTGAAAAATAATCTGTTTTGATGAAAAATCTTTTTTTGTATCATTCAATTGTTTTCAAAAAGATTCTGCCGTACATGTGTACTGTTTATCAAAGTTACTTTCTCTACACCATAATTTTAAATAAAACTATACTGCCTTCTTCTTTTTGCAGAATTCAGTTCACAGTCTAGCTGTGATCCTGATGGCCAGGGGCCTGGTACGAACCTGCAACTGAGTCTTTGCCAACCTTCTTCTTTTTCTTCTTCTCATCACATACCTCCTTCTCCTGCCGAACCCGAACCATATCTACGTGACAGGTCCAGGTCTCCTCATGCCAAATCTTCTTCCGACAAGTCTTCTCCTGCCAAATCTTCTCCTGTCAGGACTCCTCTTGCCGAGAATCCTGATTTACAGTTACTTGGATATAGAGTCGGACAACTTGGAGTTATTCGGCTTATTCCCAATTGCAATCCGCACCGGCGATTTGAATTTCGAAGATACACTTTTTCTCCCGCTTCGAAACTTCGACATCAAGTAACAGCAAGAGGCTATCTGCACATGCCAGTTTCAGAACAAATTGTGTTAACAGCATCTAATGGTGACATTTTGGCAATGTTGAAGAAAAGTAATTTTCTCAGTGGAATATATAGTACCAATAGAGGAAGGCGCCGGGCGAAAATAAACATAGCAACCGGCAAGGTTGCCGACTTGACTCAAGAAGAACTTAATGAAGTTCCAGTAGGCCCCAGCCAACCACCAAATTGGTATTTTAGTACAGTATTTGTAAATTACGATACACTGCACTGAAACAAAAATTATTACATCCAAGGAAATGCGTTTTCGGATTGATTTTCATTGAACCAAGGATTTGTTTAATTCAGTTGAGTAAATATTGTTTAGAGGCAAGTAATTCATGCCTCGACTCAAAGAAATAATCTTCTTAGTGATATTTCTTTAAAACAAAGAAATATTTCTTTATAGTCAATGTGAAAATTATTTAGTCGAATAAATGATTCCTTGAGACCTGAGAACTTAGTGTCTTCAAACCTGGTTTTCATACCCTAAGACATATTTTTCCCTTCGGATGAAATCGGTTATTTAGACTTACTAATTCGTTTTAAAATTAAATAATTCATCCACGTGTGGATCAAGTAATTTAGGTTTCTTTAAGTAAAAAAAAATATGTTTTGCAGATAAATAATTATTCATTGAGTTCAAACAAATATTTATCAGGATAAATGCCACTAGGTTCCGCAAAGTTCCCTCCTGACAATATAATTAGGCGTGCTCGTTGCCAACCCCAGTATCTAATTTACATACCTCCCATGCGTCTTATTTACCTCTTCACTTTTCTTTCACCCGACACCTCTAATCCATACAATAGCACACTCATCACTAATGAGTCAAACAATTTCATTCTCCTTCCAAAATCATCTGCGAATAACTTCTTTCCCAACCCCCACACCTGCCTCATCACCACATTTGCCCTCTTCACTCTCTCTTTTATGTGACCATCCACTCCCCCATTTCTCCGAAACAAGAAGCCCAGGTACACAAACTCTTTCACCTCCTGCACCGTCTTTTCCTTCCACTTCTACTACCTCCCTTATTCCTTCCACCTCCTTTTCTGAACATCATAATCTTGGACTTTTCCGCATTTAGCTCTAGCCTATTCTTATCCAAGTATCTTCTCAACCTCTTCATCATCTCCTTTAAGGCCTACTCGCTTCTTGTCAGCAACACTATGTCATCTGCATACGCTAGTGACTAAATTCTAACCCCTCCTACCCTAACTCCTCCTACCACTCCGGCCTCCAGCTTACTTTCCATATCCGTGATTAAAATCGCAAAAAGCCTTGGGCTAAGCGGACACCCATCCATCCAGAATTTCTCCGGAATCCCCTTCCCTTCTCTTACCTTATCTTTGGTGGCTTCATATATCTTCCTTACCCTCTCTATCGGGCCTCTCTATACTCCCCTTGCCTCCACCACCTCCCACAACCTCTCCCTATCCACCGAAGGAAACTCGCCTTTGAGATCCACAAAAAAAGCGTACACTCTCGACCACTTCTTCGCTAATTCTCTATCCACCACGTGCTGCAGAACGTAGATATTGTCTATAGTACTCCCACCCGCCCTAAAGCCCGCCTGCGTCTCCGGCAACATTCCTTTCCCCTCGATATCCTTCCGCAGCCCCTCCTCCACCACCATCGCGTATACTTTATACGCCATATTCATTAGTGTAATCCCTCTATAATTTTCCTGCATATCGCTATCTCCTTTCTTATACAGTGGCACTATTAACCCTTCTTTCCTCCCTCCTGGGAATCCCTCACGCCTCCATAATTTCTTTACTACCTCCTTCAGCGTCTCCCTAACCACTTGTGTACTAAGCAGCCACGCTTCGTTCTCTACCCCGTCCAGTCTTGATGTTTTTGACCTTCTCAACTTCCTTATCTGTTTCCCTATCTCCTCGTAATTCAACTCCTTTATCTCTGCCTCCCTCGTTTTTCTACTCCCACCATCTCTTTTCCTTGAATCTGAGCCCTGAAATTATTCTTTACAAAACTCCCTCCACTCCTCACTCCCTATCTGCTCGCTTATACTCTTTCTACGCTTCCTAAACCTATTTATAATCTTCCATACGTCCCCCTCTGTCTTAAGACTTCCCAACTCCTCTTTGAGATCTTTTCCCTTTTTCTTTTCTTCCTTCTAATACATCAATCTAAATCCCTTCCTCATTTCTACGTATTCCTCCCTTTTCGCAGTACCCTCTCCCCACTTCTTGTACTTCTTCTTCACCTTACTTTTCATCTTTTTACATTCCCTATCCCACCACGGCTTCACCGTTCCTTTTTTCTTCTTTCTGAATACCTTCTTTTGCACGTACCCTTTCACTTTCTCTTTTAAATCCTCCCATATCTCTTCCACCGACTCCCATTCAAAGCGTACCTTCCCTTACTGCTTCTTATATTTCTCTATTGCCTCCCTCGTCCAGCTCACCCCTTATCCACAACCCTAATGGCTGATGGTCTGATTCTAAACCTCGTTTTAATTCTTACACTATCCCTTCCTTCGATCTTCACTCTGACCGTCTGCTGGAGTTTCCACCCCTATATACTTTTTTAGAGCTACAAATCTCACATAGCAGACTTCCCGAAAAAACCTGGTATTTTCTTAGGACTTGATCCAAGTGGCCAGGAGAAAAAACCAGATCTGTCCTAGGTTTAGACCTATACTTAAACCTAGGTTAAAACATAGTTTTATGTCCACCGCGATTCTTTGGCAGTGATGCCAATGTTGGCGCCTTTTGCTAATGCGCTTGCGTGGGAGCCGCGCACTGATTGGCCGCAGTTGGCGCGCTATTCAAAATTGGAATTAAAAACAATTCTTGTAATTTAAATGAATAATTATTGAAAAATGCACAAGAATGTATATTAATTGTACAACTTCTGATTTTAGACAAGAAACAAAATTTATAACACATATATTTTTTAAATAACAGTTTATTTTCTTTGACTTCCAAAGAATAACTTATATTTCACAAGACATTTAATTTCAGAAGTCTAAAATCAGAAGTTGTACAATTTATATACACTTTTGTGCATTTTTCAATAATTATTTATTTAATTTACAAGAACTGTTTTTAATTCAAATTTTGAATTGCGCGCCAACTGCGGCCAACCAGTGCGCGGTCCAAACGCAAGCGCAGTATAGAAAGGCGCCAACATTGGCATCACTGTTCTTTGGTTTAAAAAAAAGTAAATTAATGTGACAAATTTTTCACAGAGAATTCAGTATTTTGAATGAAAATAGCTCTGATCAATATAATCAAGTCAGAAATCGATTTTATATTAAAATTTTTCATTTGTATTAAAATTTAAAGAGTGGTAGATATTTCGCTGGTACTCAAAATTTGTGTGTGTGAAAAATTGGGATTTTGAAACAATAGCGAATAATAATTCCTAGAGAGCATGAGGCTATCAAAAAAAAAAATTATTTATTTTATTAAGTCCGAAAAGTTAATTAACTTTTCTGACATCAAAAAGTATAGAAATTGACAGGCCGCGACCGCGTCGCAAATTAATTCGCGGTTTCAAGTTGAAACATTCTTATATCCTTGGCGATTAATCTTAGTTGAGAGAAAGGGTAGCAGCAGCGCTGCACACCGACCAAATGCGGAACTAATGCTCTCAATGGGCTTGCACGGCTGAAGGGACATTAGTAGTGGGAAATTTAAATTAGTACCCGGATAACTTTTGAAAGACTGATCGGATTGGTTTGCAATTTTACACACAGTTTAAGGGACCAAAGAGAAAGATCGAGTTCGTTAAACAGCATTTTTTGGCCAACGGTTCTGGTTTTAACCATAAAAATATAATAAAAAATGCCATTTTGCGGTCAAACTATGCAAGATGCGAAAGAAGATTAATCTACAAGAATAACGCAACAAAAAAGATCTATTAATCTGTCAAACGTCACTTTTTGATAGGATGTGTATTTTTTGTTTTAATCGGGAAAAAAACATAGAAAGTGAAAAAATTAAATGTTTGGAAAAACGACATAAGCTACGAAAAAAATAAACAGACAAAAGGTGTTTACCCAAAAAAGGGATACAAATTTTCCTAATTCATTTTTTGATGGGACGCGTATTTTTTGGTTTAATCGTAAAAAGTAACATTAAAAATAAGAAAATAAATCTATGGAAAAACGACACAAGATGCAATAAAATGTTCAATAACAAAATTGTTTTTGTTTTTGATAGGATACACACTAGGGTCGTCCACATGTTTTTTTCGAATTTTTATTAATAACGCCTAGAAATTTGTTTGAATCCACGCAACAATAAATCCATTTTTTTGTGTTGAAAAAAAATGATATGTAGATGTGGCGCAAACCCCATGAAGTTTAACACGTATTTCCCATAAAGAAACGTGTCTATAAATTTTATTCAGAATCCTCAATATTAGCTGAATCGTGTTGAAACTCAACATTTCTCTGAAAAATCGGTCATTGAATACGAATAAAATATTACTTGTCAAATATCACCCACAAGTCTGTTTTATAGGATCCCAAAAAAAACCCATGAGTGAAAAAATGGGTTTTACGAGTTTTTGGCGCTAGTTATGATTTTCTTACTGTTTTTTAAATGCAAATTATTTTTCATAGATGAAATACCACTTTATACTGATAACTAGATGTGTACGTCAATTATTTAAACAATTTATTATTGTTTTTAGCTATCTTCTCTTAGAAGATAGTTAGAAAGCCGCGGTTTTTTTTTTTAATTTTCCAATTTTTGTCAAATTTTTAATTAGAGTGAGGTAATAGTTTAATAATTTCAACCAAAATAATTGTTTAAACAATTTATTGTTATTGTTAATATTATTCTCTTACAATAATGCTAGAAAATTGCAGTTTTTTCTGAAATTTCAAATTTTTGTTCACTTTTCACTTAAAGTGAGTTGAATAATTAATTAAAGTTGAAAAAATTCTTTTTTTAAACAATTAATTATTATTAATAATATCCAATTTGAATAATGCTAGAAAGTTCCGTTTTTTTCTTAAATTTACAACTATTTGTCTACTTTTCACATAGGGTGAGTTAATAATTAATTCAATTTAGCAAAAATAATTATTTGAAGAAATTATAATTGTTTATAACTATCTTCTTCTAAACCTTCATATAGTTTCGGTTCATTCTGAAATGTATAGCTTTTTACCCACTTTTTACTCAGTAAAGTAATAATTAATGCCAGTTAACAAACATGGTTATTTAAACAATTGATTATTGCTTATAACTATATTCTCTCAGGATAATGCTAGGAAGCTGCTTTTTTCTGAAATCTTTAGTTTTGCTTTGACTTTTTAGTTATGAACAAATAATGAGTGAGCCTCACCAAGAATCATTTTTTAACTAGTATTTTACTTTTTTAGGTAAATTATTTTTGCTCTTTTTCCAATGTTTGAAAAAATTGATTTAAACAAAAAAGCTATCTTACACAAGAGATGAAAACAAAGTTTTGTTTTTAATTACAACAAGAAGTTTATTGCAAAGCGTAAAAGAAAAATTTGGAATCGAACATATTTTGATATCAGCCTCCCCCCCCCCCTGCATTCTGGCAAAATATATCCACGAAATAGAAGGAGATTGTTTAAAATATGTTTTTTTCCAACGTTTATTTATCATTTGTTCATAACTAAACAGGCAGAGCAAAGTTAAACATTTCAGAAGAAACCACAACTCTCTGGAACTTATCCAAGAGAAAATAGTTATGAACAATAATAAATTGTCTATACAACTATTTTTAATAACTTGCAAGTAAAAAGTGGACAAAAAGTTGAAAATTTCAGAAAAAAGGAGGAACTATCTGGCATAAATATAGATTAAGATATATATTAACAATAAAAATTTCTTTAAATAATGATTTTTGGTCAAATTATATAATTATTAAGTCACTTCAAGTGAAAAATAGACAAATAGTTACAAATTTAAGAAAAAACCGCAACTTCCCACCATTAAGCAAAGAGAATATTATTAGCAATATTGCTAAATTGTTTAAAAAATTATTTTTGTTTACTTGAATTAGTTATTATTTCACTCTAACTGAAAAATGGACAAAAGTTGAAAAATTCGGAAACAAACCGCAACTATCTAGTATTAATATAGAAGGAGGTAGCTATAGACAATAATAATTTGTTCAAAGAATTATTTTTGCTATATTAAATTAAATATTAACTCACTCCAAGTGAAAAGTGGACAAAAAGTTGTAAATTTCAGAAAAAAAATTTTCTAGCATTATTCAAAGATAATATTATTAACAATAATAATAAATTATTTAAATAATTATCTTTGTTAACATTAATAAACAATTACTTCTCTCTCACTGAAAATTGGACAAAAAGTGGAAAATTTTTGAAAAAACTGAGACTTTCTATCTCCATTCTAAGAGAAAATTGCTAAGAACAATAATAAACTGCTTGAACATTTTATTTAAACATCTAATTATCGAAATTTAAGAATTTGAAATTACACCAAAATCAAATTCAAAATCCCATTTAACGTGCAATAATCAAGTTAATGTATAGAATTCCTGAAAATAAAACAAGAATTCAACGATCAAATTTGGACAAACACCACAAAATGCTCCTATTGCAATTCCTAAAAACAAAAAAAATTTGTTTCTTTGCACAAAAATAAAAAAGAGGAAAGAAAAATGATAAGGGTGCTGTGTGAGCACCGAAACGTTGGTAAATATTGTGCTTGCTTTCATATTGTGATTTGATAATAATAAAAAGAAAAAAGAGAAGAAAGAGGATTTGCTTGGTTGCCTTCTCATTTTTCTTTCCTCTTTTTTATTTTTGTGCTATACATCATCTAATTATCAGTATAAAGTAATATTGTATGTATGACAAAAAATTTTTTATTCGAAAAACTGCAAAAAAATCATAATCAGCGCCAAAAACTCGCAAAACCCATTTTTTCACTTATGCGTTTTTTTTGGGACCCTAGAAAAAAGACTTATGGGGGTGATATTTGACAAGTTATATTTTATTCGTATATATTCTATATTGCGTTTATTTTTATAAATTACGTTTTTTTTTTAAATAATTCTCTTTTTTCTTTAAATCTAGGACTTAGTTCTTTGATTCTTTGAAATTGTGCAAATATATTACAATTACAATTTTACAAGGAATCTGTATTATCAACGGAGTTGGTAATAACCGATCAGTAAAGCTATTTTTCACAAATTGTGAAGATGGAAATCAAATAACAGAAATTTATTAACGTCTTACTCAGACCAGATGGAGTTATGAATTTCTTAAATGTAATATTAAATTTCCTCTGAAAAAAGATCTCGTTCGCTCCGCTGGGAATCGAACCAAAGGTCTTCCGAATGCCGGCCGGGTGCTCTTACCTCTTACGGGTGCTCCCGACCGGCAATCTGAAAACCTGTGGTTCGATTCCCAGCGGAGCGAAAGAAAAGATCTTTTTTTCAGAAAAAATTTAACATTAAAATTACAATTTTTTAATTTCGAGCATTTTTATAGTTTTTAACCTTCTTAGTTTCTTATATAGAAAAGTAAGTATTATAAATTTCAATGTCTTTCTTCAAAATTAAGAGTTTTATATTTAGAGCAATGTGAGTTTGCCAGATTCCCTAAATTGCCTAAAATCTACGAATTCCTTGAATTCTCGGAATTCCTTTGAAATCCTTGAATATTCTGAATTCCTAAAATTCCTTGAGTTCTCAGAATTCCTCAAATTCTTTTAATACTCTGAATTCTCGAAAATCCTCCTATTCCTTCAATTTCATAAATTTCTTCAAAATTCGTGATTTCCTGAATTCTCTGAATTCCTTACATTCTCTGAAATTCTCTCAATTTCCTGAATTTCTTGAATATACTGAATTCTATTAAATTTCCACATTCTCTAAATATTCTGACTTCTCTGAAATTCCTAAATTTTTTTAATTCTTCGGAATTCTTTGCATTATTTTGAAATCCTTGGAATTCAGATAATTCTCAGAATTAAGGAAACTCCATGAATTCAGAAACTTTTCTTGTCTAAATTTTTGTGAATATCGATTCTTTTCAAATTTTCAAATTCACTTAGACTGGTCATAAGTCAATTAAATAAATAATTGAAAATAATTTCCAGTGGTTAAGAGTAGGAAATAAATTGTTTATAATGTCATAAACAAATTAATGAATGAAATACACATTTTTACCCTTTTTTCATTAATAGACCTAATTTTTTTGCGAAATCAACTGAAAATATGTTGCCAAAGATTGCTTGCTCCTATATTTTTTAAATTACAAAAAATTGTTAATTATATAAATCATTTTTATAGACAAATGCGCACTTTGACATTTTTTCATAAAAAGGCTTTCTAGTTGATAAGATTCTAGATGAAAGATTAAAGATTCTAGATTCTAGATGAAAAAAATTTCTAAATGTGTATTTGTTCACAAATATTCTTTGAATAATCGCTAAAAAGCAGCTATTCTTAACTGATTATAATCGCACATTAATAAAAATGCAAAAAAAAAAAATTTCAACGAGTAAAATTAAAAGGAAAATTGCAACATTTGTTGAAAAATTGTTCAGATTTTATTCAATATTCAAATAATATGTAGGAAAATTAAATTAATTTGAAAAAAAGCTTTATATCCTCAATTCCAAAGTTTACATTTTCTGGCTGGATTCATCTTACTTCCGACAGGGCAATTATAGGCTTTTGCAAATCCTTCTGAATTTTGAAGAGGAGAAATAACTCTATATTGCGATTTACTATGCTCATCATATAATTCCTTCATTTGTTCATATTCAGGCGTTGAAACCTCACACCATAACTGAAAACAAAAATTAATTATTGGCTGTATTTAAAATAATTTTTTTTTTTGTTGGAAATTAATTTTTTTTACTAAAAATTTAACTATTCCATTATTGGTTAAAATTGATCTTTTTTAGTTGAAAATTCATGTATTTTGTTCAAAATTCATCTATTTCGATTGAAAATTATTCTTTGTTGAACATTTATGATTTAAACAATTTAACTCTATTGTTGGAATTTTTTTTCTTTTCTGATTGAAAATTCTTTTTTTTTAACTGAAAATTTAACTTTTCCATTTTTGGTTGAAATATTAACTGTTTTGTTCAAAATTCGTTTTTTTTTTTGGTCTGAAATTAATTTTCTTAAGTGAATATATAACATCTTCCTTTTTGGTTGAGAAATGATCATTTTCGTTGAAAATCGATCATTTTCGTTGAAAATTCGTCGTTTTGGTAGTACACTAATCTTCTTGGTTCAAATTTTCTCTTTTTTGGTTAAAATGTAACTGTTTGGTTTTAAATTAACTTTTTTGTTGAACATTCATATTTTGAGGTTGAAGGTTCAGCTGCTTTACAGTTTTTGTTAAATATTTATTTATTTTATTGGAAGTGTACTTTTTTCATTTTTTGTTCAAAAATGATTCTTCTTAGTTAAAAATTCAACTATTTGTTTGAAAATTCATGTGTTCAGTTGAAAATGTGTACTGTTTGATAGAAAATTAATCTTCTTGTTTGAAAATTCGGCTTTTTGGTTAAAAATTCTACTATTTTTCATTAAATTTTTTTTTTTTTTTTGAAACTTCAACTCTTCAGCGGAAAATTTAATTATTTTTTTGAAAATTCCTTTTTTTTAATATCAAACATTATATTCTGTGAGAATTCATCTTTTTGTTGATTCAAAATTACAATTAACAATTTCGTTGAATGCTCAACTATTTTGTTTAAAATGTAATCAATTGGTTGCAAATTCACCAATTTTTTAAAATGTCATCCTTTTTGGTTGAAAATTCAACTCTTTTACTGAAAATTTGTCCGTCTGGATTAAAAATTCCTCTTTACTGGTAGAAAAGTCATCTTTCTCTCTGAAATAAATAAATTAATTCTAACTTTTTAATTTGAAATTGTTTTATTCCATTTATGAAAGATTCTATGTTAAAAATGTTAAAGGATTGAAAATCTTATATAACTTTGTTGAAAATTCAGTTTTCTTGATGAAGATTCTGGGTTTTAGTTGAAACTGGTTTTGCTTGAAAGTCAGCTATTGTTTTGAAAGTTCGTATTTTTCATTAGAAATTAATTTTTTTGACTAAAAATTCAACTGTTTTATTTTTGGTGAAAATTTGTCTTTCTTAGTTGAAAATTCATGTATATTTTTTAACTGAAAATCTGACTATTCCGTTTTATGTAAAAGTTTATATTACATTCTCATTCTAATGAGAAGGTATTGGTTTTATGTAAAATTTGACATAGTCGGTTTTCATCAAATCTCCACGTTTTGAGACCCCCTGAGCCAGAAAAAACGGTTTTTACCAAGGGGTCTGTCTGTCTGTAGTCTGTCTGTCTGTCTGTCTGTCTGTCTGTCTGTCTGTCTGTCTGTCTGTCTGTCTGTAGCCACGATAACTTTCGAAAAAATGATCAGATTCGATTGAGCTTTGGCACACTTTTTTATGGCCGAAAAATAGAGAACGAGTTCGTTAACCGGCTATTTTGGATGAAAATCCAAAAAGTGAGCACATTTTGAAAATTTTTGAGACCACTTTTTTTGAAGATTTGAAAATTCTATGTACGGTTATTAGTAGTACGCAAAATGAGGAACAAAATATTCTTATGACTTTTCGTGATAAAAAAAAAATTACTGGAGTTATAGTTATATATAGCATTTTCAAAAATCCAAAAAACAAACGAAAATGAACATTTTAAGCCGAAAAACGCACGATATTAAAAAAAGTCAAGAGGAGAAAAACGTTGATTCCTGAACACCCTATAATATTTTCATAACAACTTTTTGAATTTTCTGAAAAATAAAAAATTCAAATTTTGATCGCAGAAAAAATTAATGAAAAATCAAAAAAGCCATTTTGCTGTCAAACTATGCAAGATACCAGAAAAGATGATCTCACCAAAATTGTGCATCTAAAAAAGATCTACAAATTTCTTATCATTCACTTTTTGATGTGACGCGTAGTTTTTGTTTTATTCGTAAAAAACAGCATTGAAAATAGAAAAATCAAATTTTCAGACGAATATTACCAGCTACGAAAAAATAACCGAAACAAAATTTGTTCATCCAAGGAGGAGGTACAAATTTATTGTGACTCATGTTTCGATAGGATGCGTGGTTTTTGTTTTATTCGTGAAAATAACATTGACAGTAAAAAAAATCAAATTTTTGAAAAAACAATGCAAGGTACGAAAACATATAAATGAACAAAAATTGTGCATTCAAAAAAGAATTACAAACCCGTAATCAATTTTTGTGGTAAGAATATATTCAAAATGAAAAAATTAACTTTTTTCATAAACGGCACAAGCTAAAATAAAATGTTAACTAATGAAATTTGTCGCCTGAATTATATCATTACTTTTCATTTGAAATCAAATACAAATTTAGTAATTTGTATATGAAGAACATATAACACGAAGCACAAAGTGCGCGCTCTGTGTATTTACCAAATCGCACGCCGTAAGTGCGCTCAAACTTTTTTGTTTCTATCATACGGTTCAAATGATTTTCAAATCAAATATCGAGCGCGAAGCGCGAGTGTCTGGATGAGAATGTGTTCCTTAAGGTCGATAGAACCTTGAGTAAATGAAGTTCCTTTTCAGTCTAAAATAAAAACAAATTTAACAATCACTTAATATGTAGAGGTTTTGATAATTTTATAATATTTGCAAACAAACTTTTTCTTTTCATCGAAGTCGAACACGAAGTTCAAAAATCTAGAGGAGCCGAGTGTAAAGCGCGATGTAAATACGCACGAGCGCGTAGCGCGAGGTGAATACATAATCGAGCGCGAAGCGCGAGATCCAATAGTCGCGCGCCCTAGGCGCGCTCAAACTTGCGAGCGAAGCGAGCCGCGCGCGAAGCGCGCCATGAGAATGTGCCCGCGAAGCGTGCAGATTTTTTTTTATTTAGTTTATGGATATGTTCATATCTATTTATCTTTTTTATTCGAAAATGCAACCTTAAATTCAACATGAAATAATGGTTTAAAATTAAACTACTTTGTTAAGAATTAAGTTTTCTTGATGAACATTCTGGGTTTGAGTTCAAAATTGTTTCTTTCAAAAAAAAACTTTTTCTTTTAAAGTTCGTCTGTTTGGTTAGAAAGTAGTTTTTTCAACTAAAAATTCAACTGTTTTATTTTTGGTGAAAATTTGTCTTTCTTAGCGGAGAATTTTACTATTTGGTTGAAAATTAATGTATATCAATTTAAATATTTCTTTTTTGGTAGAAAATTAATCTTCTTGGTTGAAAATCTAACTACTTTGTTAGAAGATGAAGAATTTTGTTGAAAATTTACTTTTTGATTGGAGATAAGTTCTTTTTAAAAAAATATAATTTTTTATACTTTTAATTTACGTATTTTCAAAATTATACCATTTTAAGCAATTTTAATGTAGAAAAATTAATTTATACATTAAAATTTGTTTTGAACTCTTTTTAAATATTCTCTTAAAAAATTTGGTTTCAAAAAATAATTGTAAAAAATCTCCAGGAATCTAATAATAATATTATTATCTTGGAACTCGAATTTCTCCACATTTTTTTTTAATCCTGCAAAAGTAAAAAAAAAACTATCCAGATTCTTTTTTGACAATTTTGGAAATCTGATTAAATATTCGTTTAAAATTAATTTTTCAAACCAAAAATTATTGTTAGTTTTTCTAGGAATTTTGATACACATTTTTAATCCATTCAAAAACTTTTCAATTGCTCAAAAAGCTTATAAATTTTGTGTTCGAAATCTTCAAAAATCTACATTGTGTATTAAATGGTTTAAAATCTTTTCACGTTTTAAATAATTTTGGAATCTTTACAAAACTTCTGAATATATTTTCAACTTGCTTGATTATTTTCCAAGTTAATAATGGTGCAATTTTCATTTATTATTCAAAAAAGTTTGTTTCAAATATTTTTCAATATTCTCTTAAAATTAATTTTTCAAAATAAAAATTCAATTTAAATTTTCCCGGCAAACTTAAGATCTTTTTCATTATCTTAAAACCTCTAAAGATCCCTTAAAGCTTCAAAATTGTATTTCGAACCCTTCAAAAATCTAAATTTATTTTTTTTATTTTTCAAAATATTTTCCAGTTTTAAATTAAGTTTGGATTTTCTCAACACTTGTAAATATCTCTTAAACTAACACAATTTTTTTCTAAATCGATAATTGTTCAGTTGTTATTAATGCATCAATATTCATTGATTTCACTTACATTTATTAAAAATTTGTTAAATAGAATAATTAAAATTGTAACGTTCAAAGTTTAAATTTAACACTGAAATATTAAAGATTTGAGGCTTTCTATTTTAAATAGTTCAGTTTAAAATTGTTTAGATTTTATTATTTTATTATTTGCAATACCTCATTTTATATAAAAAAGGATTCTAGAAGTATTGTTTGTAAAAATTTATATATATTTTTTTCTACAACAATTTAAGTAAAATTGAAAGTGTTTTTATGACGTCAAACATCCAAATGAAAAAATGTGAAATCCTGTAGTATTCTGTAATACCTTGTAGATTTTTACAACAAAGTAAAATAAAATATATTATTAAAAAGTTATACAAATTTTTGAACTGTAGAAAGTTATACTTTATTGTTAATTTTTTTACTTTTCTATGAGAAAATACAGGAAAAAAATAGCTACTTGTATTTAACTGTATTTTATTGTTAAATTGTGTACATTTTTTTACAAAAAAGTACAGATTTTAACAAAAAATTATAGTTCTAGAAATGTTGTAATTGCTGGTAAAAATGTTTTCCACCAGCGTTTTAGGTTTAAAATTCGACTTATTGATTTAAAAAAATTAAACAATTTCATTAAAAAGTATCTTTTTCAGTTGAAAAGTCATCTATTTTGTTAAAAATTCATCTTTTTGGTTGAGGATACAACAATTTTGTTAAAAATCAGTCTTTTTTGGTTGTCTTCAACTGCTTTTGATTTGAAAGTAAAATTCTACTTTGTGAAACATTCAACAATTTGGTTAAAAAGTCATTCAACTATTCCAGTTAAGGATTCCTCATTTTAGTTGAAAATTCAAATGTATGTTAGAACATTTATCTTTTTCAGTTGAAAATTTAACTTTTTTGTTGACAATTCATGTATTTTTTTGAAAATTTGAATTTTCTGGTAAAAAATTCGTCTTCTTGATTAAAAATTGAACTATTTGGTTGAAAGTTCATCTATTTTGTTAAAAATTTAACCAATTTTCCTAAATAACAATCCTTTTTGGTTGAAAATCAACGTGAGACTAATTTAGGCGGAGTAATCCACCACAATTTTATGTAGTCCAGAGTAATCCTAAGCAATCCAGAGTAATCTGAGATAATCCAGGGTAATTTTTAATTTTTAGAAATTGCTTCCCCCTCGATTGAAACTTACTTTTGCGTAAGTCAAGAAGAAGAGTTGCTCGTTACTCAAGTCTTCGAAACCTGGCAGCCTAGGTTGTTTCATCTCTTTTTCTTGAGCTTCAAAGGCATCAAAAACGCTATTCAATCCCAGAGAGTCAGCTATGTTTTCACCCAACTTTTGTAACCCTTGATCCTGTAACAAATTTTTTATAATTTAATTCTTCTGGCTACTTATGACTGTAGACAAATTTAATACAAAAACCGACAGTCTGACCCTGGTGATGAACGAAATTGTTTGGGGCTCAAATATATTGGTTTCCTGGATACAATATAAGACAAGTATATTTTGTTTTTTACCAAAAAAATTTTGACGTAAACTAGACTTGAACATTGAAAAAAGTTACCTCGAGGATGTTGGCGGTTTAAAACTATGAGAAGGTGCAAAAATCATAGCCATTGATCTTAAGGATCTTCCTAATCCTGCCAAGTTTATGGTAGGGATGGTGCTTCTGATAAACCATAATCCATCCTTAAAAAGTTGGCAGACCAGAATCCCACATCAAAAACAGGGAAGTGGTCTATCATCGATGTGAAGAAAGACACTAGGATAAGCCACTTAATCCTGAGTGTGCACCCTTCAATGATCGAAAGCATTGGAAACATCGAGTGTGAACATCATCTCGGGATTAGAAGGATCTAGATAAAAATCCTTTCTAGCCAGTAGGAGACAACAAGGACAATAGAAGAGCAGCTATCCTCGAAACAATCGAGGGATAATGCTCATTCTTGGACGAACAGCGTGAACTTCTCGGATTTGGATTTTATCAAAATGTGTGGAACACACGGCTTTTGCTCTAATTCAAGAACCTTCTTTCTACAAGGTCAGAAGTGCAGCTCTATAATCGACAATTGAACTGTTGAAAACCCTAGGACAGCGATTCATGTCAGAATGGATGTCGATTATACTTTCTTACCTAGGTTCTTTCCCAGTGACCTAGTAGACTAAAATCGAACACAAAAAAGAAATAAGACGTCAGTCCATGATGATTTGCTCAGCATACCTGGCATTTGATTCTCTGGACCCGCCACCATCAGAGGAATGGAGACGATTGGTTGGTGACCGCAGTTCGAAAGGATGGCCATTCATCATTGGATTAGCAAACGCGCATCATACAATATGGAACAGTAAAAACATCAACAACACAGGTAAGTATCTTTCAGATTACCTTCTAACTACCGATTTAACCATATTGAATCTTGGTAATACACCAACCCTTGTAACACCTAGATGTCCTAGATGTCAAGAGGTGATTGACTGCACCATATGCTCTATATCCATTAGCGAAACATTCAGGGACTCTGACGTATCACCTGAGATATCCCTGTCAGATCGCAAGCATATACGCTTTTCCCTGAAAGTTGATGAGTCAGATCCGATTGGGTATAGGAACCAAAGAGCGACTGACTAGGACAAATCTAGGGGAGATCTTTGAGAGTCCTTGGCAATTATTCTTGGGAGTAGTCAATGGATCAGCTGGAGTTTGCTGTGGATATGTTGCAGAGGGACATACATCTTAGGAGAATATTCGTCCTCTTCGTATTAGAAAACCAGACAAGTATACTCTCTTGTGAAATTGTAGACTTTAGACTACGAAAAATGAAACCAGAAGACTATTTAATAGAGCCAGGAAAACTGGAAACTGGGACATGTATAAGATTAATGTAACAAGATATAACAAGGTACAGTCGGCTGAGAGAAACTAATGAAGGGGGCATTGTCAGGACATTCAAAATGTAACTGATACTGTGAAACTCCAGAGAGCCTTAGAGAACAAACCTACATGTCAAATAATAAAAGTACACGTCGTGCGTGTGCACTTCCCTGGTTCCGAACCTAGGTACCCATCGAAGGAGGGAGCTGTTAGGCCCAATTCCTCTGGTGGCACCAGTAAGGATGGCTGAAGGATGGCAAGCCAAATAATGACACAATGAAAAATTAAGTGAGCCGTTTGACTTTTCGACCCATTTATGGCCGCTGTAGAAGATGGTATACTCCCGGCGATGATTCAAGCAGGTTGCAATGTTTTGATGAAACAATAGTGTAAAATCTTTCGGGCGTGCATAACTATGGGATATACCCCTGGTGCATGGAAGAGGGTCAAAGCGATTTTTATACCAAATTCGAGGAGAGACTCCTACTATGAGGTAAAATTATTTAGAGCAATTAGCCTAATTTTTTTCATAGTGATCAATTTGCCTCACAGAAAGGGAAATCCATCGTTTACGCATTTGATGCATCACCTTCCGCATTCAAAAAGCGGGGCGCACAGGAGATGTAGCGATTGCAGCGTTCCTAGGCATATTGAGTGCCTTCAGTAACACCACTACGGCATCTATATTTAATTCTGTAGATGAAAATGGTGTAGGTTTCACTGTTAATAGGTGGATGCGCTCTATGCTATGCAACAAGATTGTTTAATCTTCGCTCCACGGTTGCAACGTGAGAGTAAAGGTTAAAAGGCGTAGTCCACATCGAGGAGTTTTATCTTCCACCCTGTAGGCACTCGTTATCGATGATTCAATTTGAAGGTTAAATAAATCATGTTTTCACACACGAGAGTATGTAGATGATCTTGCTATCCTGGTTACAAAAAAACGTTAGGCAACTTTAGTCGAACTTATGGTCTTTACGAGACGCAGGAAAGTGCCCAATCTCAAGGAACCTAAGTTCGATGGTAAAAACGTCGACTTCTCCACATCAGCTGAGTATTTTGGCGCCATTTTTTACCCTAAACGAGGAAACGGATGCGGTAGTAAAAAATGCGAAAGCAGCCTTTTGGGCTTGTAGAGGCGCAATTGGAAAATCCTGGGGACTCAAATCCGAGGTTGTTTACTGGTTATGGATGGTAATCATCAGACCAGTTTTGTTAGTTCAAAGAGTCAGCTGAGAAGCCTACAAAAGGTCTTTTGTCTGGCTATTACTGGAGCAATGAGAACAACCACAACAGCTGCATTAGAATCCATTTTAGGTATATCACCGCTGCACCTTCTAATTGGCATGATAAAGTGAAGGGCCTTTTGACGAGGGATGCATTCCTCCGCATGCTCTCTGATAACATGCTAAAAGAATACACGCTCATATTTAAGTAGACCCAAATTCATGAAAAAGGATTTTTTGTTGGTAAAGAACAAAGATACGTGTCTGATATTATACCTTAAACACAATATGTTTGTGTTCCAAACATTCATTTTTGCCTTCGAGACATTTTTTTGAATTCATTGTATAAAGAAGTCAAAGTTACTATTTCCTCTGATGATTCAAATGAGTTCAGCGACTTAGGCTTTGCGTTTTCACCCGATGAGTCCAAAAAGTCCTCATAAAAATCATTCTGCTGTTTGACAAAACAATCCATTTTCTTCTTATACTCTTCTTCAACCTTGGCTGGCCATTTTATTTTATTGCCGTCCTGATCATATTGACTTCCTAAATATAATATTAATTTTTGTATCCAACTATGAATGTATACCTAGAGATCTAAATTTTGTAAATAAATTTCTTCATACCTGTATCGTCAAAACCATGAGATATTTCATGACCCATCACAACGCCAAGAGCACCATAATTGATAGTTCTAAAGTACAAGATGTTTGCGTGTAATTTTCAACATGAAATCCAGACATATTTAAAATACATCAAAAACAAAAGTACTTACTGAAGATTTTCCAATGTATAAAGTGGAAGTTGAAAATCAGCAGCAGGTATGCCTTAAAATACCAATTTGGTGATTGTTTAGGGAGCGTCCATTAATTAGTTAATATTAAGGGGCGGTGTAAATCTCACGAATCCATATTTCGGGGGAGGGGCGATTCTCACGTCAGTTTACTCTTTCTGATAATTTTTTTAAAATATGGTAATTAAAACCCATAACCAAATCGGTTAATATCCTTGAAATTGCGTAAAATATTTCGAAATATTACGGGATCTCTTAAAATGTTTGAAATAACCCCTTAACATATTTCGGAATCCATTAAAATATTTTTAAATCCATGAAAATTCAGCAAAGCCCCTTAAAATCATTTATAACATTTGAAAGTCCTTTGAAATTTCATTATATATTTTTTGAAATGTCACGAATTCCTCTAAAATCTGTATATACACGGAAAATTTTTCTTTTTCAAACAATCCTAATAATCACGCGACCTTACTTTAAAATGCCTGACTATCCCTTCGGCATGCTGAAAAAATATTTTTTTATTGGTACCGGCAGATAACTTTTTTCTGGTACAGGTTGAAAACTTTTTTGCCGGTACAGGCAGGAATATTTTTTGCCGTAACCAGCAGAAAACTTTTTTGCCGGTACCGGCAATCTATCCACTCCGATTTTTTTTCATGATGCCTTCACATCGAATCGACTTTCATAATTTCAACTTTTTTCAATTTTTTAAAATGTTTATAATTTTTTTGATCATTTGATACTTTTTTCAATAAACCAAGGAAACACGGACATATTTTCAAGTTTCAAACAAATTCAATTTTTATTTTTTACGGATCCTGAAACATAAGCCAGTTTTGAGCTAAGATCCGTAAAAGTCCGTTTACAAATATCGTGAAAAAATAAGAACATTTTTTTTTTGTTACTTTAGGTACGAATCAACAAAATTGCATCTTTTCCAAATTTTTTGAAATAATATATTTCGAAGAAAAAATTTTTTTGTCACTCTTTTTTCCATTCGGAAAAATATTGAAAAGAATTTTTTTTCATATAGAAAGAATTTCAAAAATTTAAAGTTTGAAAATTTTCAATCGACTAACTCAGTGGTGAGAATTTTTTTTTTTTGTTTTCGCAAATCCACAAAGAAACTTTTTAGTGCTATTACCAACAAATCTATCATTTTCAATTTATCGGCCCACCCTACACTTTAAATCTCTTGAAACCCGTTAAAATCCTTACAAAAATTTTGCAAATCTTTTGAAATTCCTTTAAAATTCTTCAAATTTTCAAAATGCCCTAAAAATCCCCTTACATCCTTCAAAATTCATTTAAATATTCCGTTATTTCTTGAAATCCTTTGAAATCCTTAAAAATTCCGTGACTTTTTTTGAAATATTTTAAAATCTATTGAAATCCCTTAAAATCTTGCAAAATTACTTTAATTTTCATAAAGTCCTTTTTAATACGTGGAAATAGTTCTTAATTGCTCAAAATGTCTAAGAACCAATAAATTCCCTTAAAATCTTGTAAAATTCCTTGCAAAAATTGATATTTTTTCTGAAATTCTACTATGTTTTTTAAAATCCCCTGAATTCTTTCGAAATATTTCATACTCTCTTAAAATCCCTTCAAATTTCCTGAATTCATTTGAAAACCGTTAAAATTCTTTAAAATCTTCGCGAATCTTCTGAAATTTCATTAAATTCCTTCAAATTTCCGAAACACCATTAAAATATCCTAATATCCTTCAAAATTCGTGAAAATATTTTGGTATTCCGTGAAATCCTTTAAAATCCTTAAAAATTCTGTGATTTCTTTTGAAATATTTTAAAATCTATTGAAATCCCTTAAAATCTTGCAAAATTACTTAAATTCCCTTAAAGTCCTTTTTAATCCATGAAAATAGTTCTTAATTCCTCAAAATGTCTAAGAACCAATAAATTCCCTTAAAATCTTGTATAATTCCTTTAAAAAATTGATATTTTTTCTGAAATTGTACTAGGTTTTTCAAAATCCCCTGAATTATTTCATAATCTCTTAAAATTTCCTCAAATCCTTTATAATTCTTTTTAATCCGTGAAAATATTTCTTAATTCCTTGAAATCCCTAAAAATCCTCAAAGTCTCTTAAAATCTTGCAAAATTCATTTGAATAGATTATGTTTTCTCTGAAATTGTACTAGGTAATTTCTTTAAACTCTTGATATCTTTTTGAATAATTTGTGAAATTTCTCGGTATCCTTTAAAATCCCGTGACTTGTTTGGAAATATTAAAAAATTTCTAGTGCTCCGTTAAAGTCCTTTTTGATCCATGGAAATAATTCTTAATTTTTTTAAATCCCTAAAAATCCTTAAAAATCCTCAAAATCTTGCAAATTCCTTGAAAAAATTGACATTCCCTCTGGAATTGTACTAGGTAATTTCCTTTAATTCTTAATGTTTCTTAAAACCATTTGTGAAACCTCTAGTAATTCTTTAAACTCCCGTGATTTCTTTTGAAATTTTAAATTTTTTTGAATATTTTTCAATTCCTTAAAATCACTAAAAATCCTGCTTTGAAATCTTTTGAAATCCCTTAAAATGTCATAAAATGCCTGAAAACCTCTGGAAATTTCATTAAATTTCGTAAAAATTATTTCAAAAAATACTTTTCAGACCTTCGAAATAACTTGAAATACCTTAAAATCTTACGTAACAATGGGAGAGGGGTCACAAAAATCTTACCAATCCTTACAAGACGGGGGGGGGGGGCCAGACTATAACTTCCAAACTCATCCTTACGCAATTAATGGACCTTTCTTCAAAAAATAAAAAAATGATCAAAAATTATATAACCTTACACTTAATTTTATAAATTTTTTACAAAAACATTTGTATTTTTCTGAAAAAAAAGCAAAAATAATCTAAATTTTTTTAATAACTGTGCTGTTTTTCAAATTAAATAAAGAAGAATAAATCAAATCTATAATGATAAGAAAATTATTATGTGTTAAGTAATTTTTGTTTCAATAATAAATTATAAATTTTTATACAAATTTTTTAATTGAAAATGGTAATTTTTTGAGCTGTGAAAAGGATGGAGGAAGTTCTATCACACCCTACACCTTTTCCAGCACGAAAAATGATCAATAATTACTATTTTTGGCAATTTGATGACTGTTTTTTTTAATGACCTTAAAAATGTAATTTGTGAAAAATTTTGAAATTATATTCGTAATCGATACCTCAAAATACGTTAGTATACGTGTTCTAACAGAACGAGAATAGAATTAGTTATGAACGTGGTTTTTACAGATTTTCTTTTTGTGTTTTTTTTTTTTTTTTTTGAAAATATGAAACTTTTACGGTCTCTTCAAAATAATATTTTACGTTTGGACTAGAAAGAAGATTTTCGAAAAAGTTTCAAGTCATTTACTCCACAATTCGAGAATGTCATAAAAATAAACTATTACCAATAATTTTACCATCAATATTATGTGTGACGTGGAACGAAGAAACCAGCTCTGATCGTGGAAAAATGGGGATTTTTTATTCGATGAGGGAAATCTTCATTATTCAGAATCAATAAAAACCGGAAAATCGATTTGTTGGTCCTATGACTGGTTTATTCGTTCCACGTCAAATATTTATTTTAAAATTTAATTTAATTTAGGCCTAACTAGTTCAATATATATAATAATTCCTTATTTAAATGATAATAATAATAACTTACTAATTGAATTGGCTTCGAATGAGTACAGGGCGTTGATCACAATCGGATGAATATACCATCTGGAATTAATTGTATCTTAATATTTACACAAAAAAGTAAACTCAAAGTTACAAGCGTCTTACTCGTCTTTTTTGGGTGTATTTTTCAGACTTCTTAAGTTCTCTTTCAAAGAATATCTTTGGTAACTTAATATATTACTAAGAAAATCATTTCCAACTGGAATCTGCAGAAAGAGAATAATTCAGAGAAATGTCAATTTCTTTCTGTGTTCTTTTAAAGAAGATTTAGTTTACAATTTCGAATTCTTACGTATGTGACGTGGAATGAAGAAACCAGCCTTAGGACCGAAAAATCGATTTTTCTGTTTTTATTAATTCTGAATAATGAAGATTTCCCCTATTGGATGAAAAAATCCCTATTGCTTCACAATCTGTGTGATACATCGAAGCTCTTATACGTTTCGCTCGGTTGATCACCACTCGATGCGCACAATTAGAGAGTTTTTCCTGATAATTTTTCCTGGCATTTTTTAATTTTGTTTTATAAGTCGTAATAAAACATGAAAATAAGAAATAATATGATTATTATTCATTTCTTTCGTTCTTTTTTGACCGAAGTCAGCCGTTGTTCTCATTCATATTTCTCGAGTCTGGCTTCTTCGTTCCACGTCACATATGTGGATTTTTTATAAATAAACTTACACGGCGGTAATAATTATTTAGCATCGTAATATTGTTGTACCACTCCGGATAGCCGATATTTTTTCGCATCTTTTGTAATTTCTCCAATTCCATTTTCCTGACACTATCATCTAACCAATCTGCTTTGAGAATATGCTTAGCCATCTCCTTCTGGAGTGCAGTAACCATATTTTCCATCTTTAAAAGAAGAAATAACAAATAATTTAACAATTGCAAATGTAATTCAAACATATTTTTATTTGACTAAAGATAATTCTATATAAAACGCACATCAATTTTCATTTTTTCTGCAAAATATTTCTTTACAAACATGTAAGCTACTGCATGTCTCATCTTTACATTATCGACACAAGTTTTCCACCTGAAAAAAAGTAAAATTATATTTTAAAATCCAAAAAGCAGTTAAATTTTAGACAGGTGACTATAAATTATGAAATAAATTATATATATATATATATATATATATATATATATATAAATCATATCCTTTTTGTAAAAGTATTTCGAAGTATGTGTTTTTTTTCTATCTTAACTATTCATGGATGCTAGGATAAACAATTTTTAAAGTATTTCAGCCCAAAAAGATTTTTCCATGTTATTCAAAACTTTTTTCAAAATACTTATCGACCATTTTTCAGAAGGATTAGTGATCTGATTTCCATAAAAATGAGTATTCTAAAGTTTTTGGGTTCACTAAATCCGAAATTGATAAAATAATTTCTAAATTCAAGTTTGTTAACACTATATGTTATTTATGTTATGTTATTTATGTAATGTTATTTTATGTTTTATTCTATATGTTAAGTTGAAAATGTTCTCAATTCTGTGAAAATGGGTATCCTTATGTTTCTGGAATCGCTCAATTCAAATATAGTGATAGAATTTCTAATTTGAAAACTGCTGATTCAATGCGTGAATTAAGAATCCAAAAATATGTGTTTCAAAGATTTAAAATGGATATTTATTGGATTTTAAAGATGTTTACATAAATGATTATAAATTGTATCATGACTGCAGAGTTTTCAATTCTTAATCTTCCAAATTGAAGAGTAGAAACTCTTCAACTTTAATGACGTATAATTGAAATTTCTAGACAATTTTGAATAGTTAAAATCGAAAATTCCTAGAATTTGAAAATATAGAATTCTTTATATAAAAAATTATATATAATTTTGAAGATTCAAATTTAAAAAATATGAAATTCTTAAATTTTTTTTCGGATAAGGCACAAACAAATATTCTGTAGTTTGATCAAGAGTGAAGGTTTTTAATTCTAAACCTTCCAAACTGAAGAAATTCCATATTTGAATCAGCAAAATAACAAAAATTTGCATTGTAAAACTTAACACTTGTAATCATTTTCAGTTGGAAACTTGAAAAATTAAAAAAAAGTGTGTGGCAGTGGGGCCACACGGCAGAAGTAAAACTTTGATGAATTAACTTCGAAATTTTTCATGAGGAGTCATTACAGGTTTCTAGGAAATCGCATATTAAGAGAGTGTAGAGAGAGAGAGAGAGCCTATACATGCTTGCTTAGCGTGGCAGTAGTGGGGATAGCGAAACGTCTTTAGAGCAATTCAATAAACTCTCGTCACAACAGAAGTTTCTCTTCAAAATCTTTAATTTTAAAGATTCACAATTCAAAGTTCTATACAATTTTGAAGAGTTACAATTGAAAATTCTTGAATTTTGTAAACATAGAATTGAAAAATATTCAATTTTCAAGATTTAAATTTCAAAGGTATGGAATTTTATCGTTTTTTTTTAATTGTTTAATTTTGAAGACTTAGAACAACCAAATTTTCAATTCTGAATGTTAGTAACTGGAGACTCTTCAAGAAAAATATTTAATTGTGAAGATTTAAAATTCATGTTATTTTAAAAACGTGCAAACAAATATTCTTTAATTTGATCAAGAGTCAAGGATTTTAATTCTAAATCTTCCAAACTGAAGAAATTACATAAGCAAATCATTAAAATTACAAAATTTTAAATTACAGAACTTAAAACTTACAACCATTTTTAGTTGCAAACTTCAAACATTACGAAATCTTTAATTTTAAAGAATTACGATACAAAGTTCTACAATTTTGAATAGTTACAATTGAAAATTCTTACATTTTGAAAATATAGATTCAAGAATGATTCAGTTCTCAAGATTTATATTTGAAAGGTAAGTAGTTTCTAATTTTTTTCGTAAAACTTCAATTTTCAAGATTTACAATTGAAAATTTTTCAATTTTAATGACTCAAAATTTAAAATTCTTCAATTTTAACGATTTTCAATTTAAAATTCTTCAGTTTTCAAAATTTTCAATTGAAGATTCATTAATTCATAATGTTTGTAGTGTACAATGATGTATCTTTAAAAGTTTTTTTTTTTTAACATGTAGTCCAACTTTGAAGACATACAATGTAATATACCTAAATTGTGAATTTTTGCAATTAAAGACTTCGTAATATTTAATGTGAATGCTAGAAAATGATTCAATTTTGAATGTTTTTTTTTTAATAGTATGATTTTCAAGATTCATAATTTAAAAATATATAATTGTGAATATTTAAAATTAAAATTTTTTTTAATCTGAAAAAAGTACAAATACAAATTCTTAAATTTGGTCGAAAGTCAAAGTTTTCAATTCTCAATCTTTCAAATTGAAAACATGTTATATGTAAATCATCAAAATTACAAAATTTTTAATTGTTAAACTCAAAACCTGCACAATTTTCAATTGTTGATTTTTTAAATTAAAAACTCGACATGTCTTCAATTTTTAAAATTTGTAATTCAAAGTTCTGAAATTTTTAAGAGTAACAAAATAATTGAATTTAGAAGAATTAGCCTTGAAATTTATTCAATTTGATAGATTTGCAATTGAAAATTCTTCAATTTTTAAGATTTGCAACTGAAGTTTCATTAATTCGGAATGTTTTCAGTTTATAATGATGTAATTTTGAAAGTTTTGGTTCAGAGTATGCTAGAGTATGCTTTTTTTTAATGGTCCAATTTTTGAAGATTTAAAATTTAAAAATATTCAATTGTGAAGATTTCAAATTGATGGACGAATAAAAATTTTTAGATTTGGTCAAAACTGAAGGTTCCCAATTCTAAATATTTCAAAATGAAGATTTTTAATATTTCAATCATGAAAATTGCAGAATTTTTAATTGTAATTTGGAAAGTTGTTTTTGGGATTGTTCAATTTCGAAGATTTGTAATGAATAATTTTTGAATTTTTAATATTTTTATTTAAAGACTCTTCGACATTTAATGTGTATAATAGAAAATGACATAATTTTGAATGCTTTTTTTAATAGTTTAATTTTGAAGATTTAAAATTGATAATCATTAACTTTTGAAGACTTAGCATTGCAATTTCTTCACATTTATGGATTTTCAATTACATTTTTTTAAATTGTAAACAGTTACACGACATAGAATTTTTGGAAGTTTCTGGATTTTTGGAATTTTTGAATTTTTAGACGATAAAAGTTTTATTCAACACTTCTTTAATATGTTTTTCTGATAAAATAATCTATATCTCTCTTATGCTTTTGATCAATATAATACAAAAAATGAGAAATTTATTAAATTTTCAACCAATTCAATAAATGTTGGCAAATACTCAGATACCAAGAAGGTTCACTAACCTGGGAATCTCTTCTTTTACCCCGGCCTCTTTTTTTTTAATTTCATACTCCAGTGCTTGCATTTTTGAATTTGTGTATGAGAGCATATTGCTTAAGAAATGCCAGTGAATGTAATTCACTGAAATGGAAAGTACAAAACTTTTCAATTTATTATTAAAAAAAAAATCAAAATTATTATTGCACTGAAATTACCTATTGAACGAGGGCCTTTTTTGGACAGAAGATGTGAAAGTGTATTCAAAAACTTATCTGGGGTTACTCGAACAATTTCATCTCCTTTAATTTCCACATTAGCTTCATCAAACAAATCCGCAATCGTCTTTCTCCAATTTATCTACAGTTGAAAATAAAAATTCTTCAAATAAACAAAAAACTTGTCTAAATAATACAATACCCATGAAAATTCTGCGTCGACTCATGAAAATCGGATAAAAAACAGCTTGTCTTAGAAAGTGACTAACTATTCGAAAAAATATGTTGAGAAGATTTTTTTGAATTAGTTAGAAAGTTTATTGAATTCCGCATTGATTGAGCTCTACTTGAAGTATTTTTGATAAATATGGACCGAGATAGCATTTGTGAAAGACGGACCTATTTTCCGTTTTTAGCAAAGTTTTGATTTTCAACTTTTACTCTCTGCATATTTTAGGGAAAAATATTTAAAAGAATGGGAACTTCTTTAAATTGAAGCTTGAAATCTCCTCTTTAAAATGAGCCCAAAAAACTGTAAAAATGTTCATTGGTTCTCGAAAAATCATGAAAAATGTGGAAGCGTGCCAAAGACGAAAATCGGTCGGTCGAGCGGCAGTCGAGCAGTATGAGAGACGAATGACAGTATGACTGCAGGTCAACCGACCGATTTAGTCTTGGGGACGCTTCCACATTTTTTATGATAATTTGAGAACCAATGAACATTTTTACAGTTTCTTGAACTCATTTTGAAGATGAGATTTCAAACTTTCATTTAGCGAAGTTTCAATTTCTTCCATTCTTTTTCCTAAAGCATGCAGAGTAGGGTGGTCCAAATTTTTTTTTCGAATTTCTATGAATAACGCCCGAAAATTTGTTGGAATCTACACAAAAATAATTTTTTTTTTTTTTAATTATATTTAGAAATAGCGCAAGCCCCTTGAAGTTTAACACGTATTTCCCATGAGAAAAAAGACGTTTTTGTCAATTTTATTCAGAATCTTCAATATTAGCTGAATTGAGTTGAAACTCAAAATTCCTCTTGAGGATTAGCCATAGAATACGAATAAAATATTATTTTTAAATATCACCCCCATAAGTCTGTTTTATAGGGTCCCAAGAAAACCCCATAAATGAAAAAATGATTTTTGCGAGTTTTTGGCGCTAATTATGATTTGTTTGCGCTTTTTGAATGCAAATTGTTTTTAATGCATAATTATACTTGATACTGATGATTAGATGTTCAAATAAATGGTTTAAACAATTTATTATCGTTTTTAGCAAATTTATCTTAGAATGGAGATAAAAAGTCGCGGCTTTTTCAGAAATTTTCTACTTTTGTCCAATTTTCAATTAGACAGAGGTTCATTAATGTTAGAAACATAATTATTTAAACAATTTATTTTTATTTTCAATAATATTCCCTTAGGATAAAGTTAGAAAATTGCATTTTTTCCTAAAATTTTCAAATTTTTGTTTACTTTTCAGTTGGAGTGAGTTAAATAATTAATAAGAGTTAACAAAATGATTTGTTTGAACAATTTATTATTAATAATAATATTTAATTTGAAAAATGCTAGAAAGTTGCAGTTTCTTCTGAAATGTTTAACTTTTTACCCACTTTTTACATAGTAAAGTAATGAATAATACAAGTTAACAAACATAGTTGTTTAAACAATTGATTTTTGTTTATAACTACAATCTCTTGAAGTAATGCTAAAAAGTTGCTTTTTTCTGAAATCTTTAGTTTTTCTTTGACTTTGTAGTTATGAACAAATAATAAGTAAACCCCAGCAAGAATCATTTTTCAAATAGTATTCTATTTCTTTAAGTTAATTATTTTTGCTCTTTTCACAATGTTAAAAAAATTAATTTAAACAAAAAAGGTATCTCATTCAAGAGAAAAAAACAAAGAATGGAATAATTAAAATATGTTTCTCTCTAATGTTTATTTATCATTTGTTCATAACTAAAAAGGCAAAACACTTATCTAAGAGAAAATGATTTATAAACACTAATGAATTATCTAAATAACTATTTTCAATAACTTGCTTAATTATTACCTTACTAAGCAAAAAAGTGGACTAAAAGTTTAAAATTTTAGAAAAAAACCGCAACTATCTCGAGGCAACTATCTGGCATTAATATAGATGAAGATATATATTAACAATGATAATTTGTTTCAACAATTATTTTTGCTCAACTCGAATAATTATTAAGTCACTCAAGTGAAAAATAGACAAATCGTTGAAAATCTAAGAGAAAACGGCAACTTTTTTCCATTAAGCAAAGAGAATATTATTAACAATAACAATAAATTGTTTAAACAATTATTTTTGTTAAGTTGAATTAATTATTACTCCACTGTAATTGAGAAATGGACAAAAGTTAAGAAATTCAGGAGGAAACCACAACTATCCAATATGAATATAGAAGAATATACCTATACAAAATAATAATTTGTTTAAACAACTATTTTTGCCATATTAAATTATATATTAACTCACTCCAAGTGAAAAGTGAACAAAAAGTTAAAGACATCAGAAAAAAACGCAATTTCTAGCATTATGCAAACCTAATATTATTCACAATAATAATAAATTATTTTAACTATTATGTTTGTTAACATTAATGTAAAAAATTTTTTTTAAAAACATTAATTTTTCTCTCTAATTAAAAATTTGACAAAAATTCGAAAATTTTTGAAAAAACCGCGACTTTCTATCTCCATTCTAAGAGAAAATTGTTGAAAACAATTATAAATTGTTTAAAAAATTTATGCAAACATCCAATTATCAGTATAAAGTTTTATGTATCAGAAGCAATTTACATTTTAAAAAACCGCGAAAAGTGATGTTTTATTCGTATTCTATGGCTAATTTTGAAGAGAAATTTCAACTTGATTTAGCTAATATTGAGGATTCTGAATAAAATTTACAAGAACGTCTTTTTTTCTTATGAGAGATACGTGTTAAACTTCATGGGGCTTAATCCACCTCTAAATATCATTTTTTTTTTTCAAACAAAAAAATTTATTATAGAAATCTTTTTGAAGGCCTAATACCAGTATTTTTTATGTTAGATTCAACAGAGGTCTCTGTTATAGAATCGTTAATAAGTAGATAATCTACTTTATCAAAATTAATTTTTATTATGCGAAATGAAATTAAAACGCGAGAAATTAAGTTCTAAAAAATTCACTGCGAACTAGATTTGAACCAGCAACCAACTCATTACATGTGAGGTGCTCTACCAATTGAGCTATCGCAGTTCACTAGCAAAAATTTCAGTACTTTTATTTCCTTAATTTCGATCGAAATTATTATTTTTAGAGATGTTATTATTTTAAGGCCAGTTATTAATTCAATATTTGAAACTAAGTTTTAACAAGCTCAACTGGTAGAGCACCTCACATGTAATGAGTTGGTTGCTGGTTCAAATCCAGTTCGCAGTGAATTTTCCAGAACTTCATTTCTCGCGTTTTAATTTAATTTCGCATAATAAAAATTAATTTTGATATAGTATATTATCTACTTATCTGCGATTCTATAACAGAGACCTCTGTTGAATCTAACATCAAAAATACTGGTTTTAGGCCTTCAAGAAGATTTCTATCATATTAAACCAGTCTAACCGAAACTTTGTTAAAACTTAGTTTCAAATATTGAATTAATAACTGGCCTTGAAATAATAACATCTCTAAAAATAATAATTTCGATCGAAACTAAGGAAATACAAGTTCTGAAATTTCCACTGGTGAACTGCGATAGCTCAATTGGTAGAGCACCTCACATGTAATGAGTTGGTTGCTGGTTCAAATCCAGTTCGCAGTGAATTTTTTAGAACTTGATTTCTCGCGTTTCAATTTAATTTCGTATAATAAAAATTAATTTTGATATAGTAGATTATCTACTTATCAACGATTCTATAACAGAGACCTCTGTTGAATCTAACATCAAAAATACTGGTATTAGGCCTTCAAAAAGATTTCTATCATATTAAACCAATCTAACCGAAACTTTGTCAAAACTTAGTTTCAAGTATTGAAAAAAATTTATTTTTGTGTGGAATCGCACAAGTTTCTGGGCCTTATTCAGAAAAATTCGAGAAAAAAAAATTTCCAATGCATTTTTGGACCACCCTAATAGTAGAAGTTGTGGATCAAAAATTTGTCAGAAACGGAAAATAAATCAGTCTTCCTCAAATGCTGTTTCGGTCCCTATTTATCAAAAATACTTGAAGTAGGGCTTAATCGATGCGAGATTTAATAAACTTTATAACCGTTTGCAAAAACTCTTCCTAACTCAATTTTTCGAACTGTTATTCAATTTATAATACAAGCCTTTATGGTGTTTACCTTAGCGGCTGGAGTCTGTGTCTCGTTGTCATAATGTTTTTGAAGTTCATCAAAGGTATAATAGCTAGATTTGTAGACTACAGGTTCACTATGCTGTAAAAAAACCTTCAATTTAACAACACTTACCCAATTTATTAATAATAATAAAAATAAATAATAAATAAAAATAAAATAATAATCACAAAAAGAGCACTTACATGTCCCAGAAATTTTTCCACTTCGATAATCTCTTCTACGTCTTTTGCTAATTGATCTTCATCAATGTGAGCCTCTCTTTCTGAAGCAAATATCAAAGCAACTTCCTTTATAAATTTGGCATAACTACCATCTTTGTACATTTTCTCTCTATCGAAGTCTTCTCCAGATTCTAGGATCACAGAAGGTAAATTTGCCGGTTCTACCTACTCGTTTTCAAGAAATAAATAAAAAATAATTACGTTAATAGATAGGCAGAGGCGTTTTTGCATCGAGAAACCTACCTTACCGACTTCTAGAACATTCTGCAGCTGAAGTGGTTCGTGTCCGTGCTAAGCTTCTAGAATATTCTCGAACGGTCCCGATGACGTCATAAAATAATATTCCGCAATTTTGAGAGACGAGTTTGCTTCAACAACTGAAAGGTTATTTATTATTTCAATTAAGCATTTCGCGTAAACATTTTTAAGGTTATATTTTGATTAATCTTAGTTTTTCTTACAACTATATGTAGGAGTAGAAAATGCAAGCACAGACCAAAATATGACCTTGAAAATGTTTACGCGAAATTCCTAATTGAGATAATAAATAACCTTGAAGCTTTTTTCGCTAATTTGTCTCTTACAATTGCTCTCTTATCACGGACACGAACCATTTCAGCTGCAGAATGTCCCTTAAGTCGGTAAGGTAGGTTTCGTGATATATTTAAGTTATTCAACATAAAAATCGGAACAAAAATTGTAAATAAATTTGAAAAGTCTTTTTTGCAGTAACATGAAAGTATACTTACGCTTATGATCATTTTCATTTTCTCCTCATCTTCTTCATCTTCATCTTCCTCATCATCAGACGAATTTTTGCCCCTGCGATCTTTTCTGACCAAAATTTTGTACAATGCAGATATTTCACTCAAATGTGAATAGTAATCGTGTACTTGTTTCCAAGAAAATTCTTCTGGATCCCATTCCCCGGGTTCCATAATTATTGGCCAACCTCCAGTTTGTACCAAGATACCTTCTAAAGGCTTAATTCCTATTTGTTCTATAGCATCTACAATTTTTCGGAAAATGGAAATTCGAGGAATTAAAAACAATTTTACGAATTTTAGCGTGTTTTTTGTCTTGCGATTTTTTTTGTCATGTCCATGTGACAGTTTATTAGTATACGTCAGTTTGAGATCGCATACCATTTTTTTCTCACCTAATCCTTGATTTTCAAGTTGAAAATTTTCCACTGTATATTCAAATATATCTCAAAATTAAATTAAATCAAAAGTAAATTCAATTTTTAGTGTTTCTACTTTGTTTGTATTTATAATTTTATGGTGCTCATTTCAGGAGCACTTTGCTTTCCGTTAGCAAATTTATTTTCTTCCTCATATAGGAAGCATTAGTTATTTTTTTCAATAATAGACAAACCAAAGTCTTCATTTGGATCAATTTGAAAATAGAAATGTACAAAAAATACAAAATTACAAAATAATACAAAAAAATGGTGTAAATACAAAGACAAATCAGACAAATCAAATTCCTTTACAAAAATTGTCAGAATTATTCTATTTGAAAATTTATGATCAAAAAGTCTTTTCTATTCATGCTTCAACTTTGAATTATGTCGATGAAAAAAGTTTTTCTGTTTGAAACAGATGATTCAAATATTATAAATGAGCATAACTTTCTGAATCTTCTATAAAGTATATTAATATTATAGATCAATCGATTTTCCTCGAATCAAGGAATCCTTTCCGGTTTTGCATCAATTTTGAATTATGTTAGTGAAAAAAGTTTTACTATAAAAAAACCGTGTTTTCAAATATTATGCATTACCATAGCTTCCTTTCTCTTCAATAAAACGTATGAATATTATAGGTCAATCGATTCGTCTTGAATCAACACAACTTTTCTATTCTTGCACCAACTTTAAATTATGAGAATGAGAACATTTTTACTATAAAAATCGTT
>CAKNYM010052927.1:864826-885691 GCA_932195095.1 Andricus curvator
TTCTCTTTTTTATTTCTTTCGTCTATTTTATTTTTATTATTATCAAAATTTTAGAATTTTAAATTAGATTTAAATCAAATTCAAAATCCTATTCAACGTCCAATACTCAAGTTAATGTATAAAATTCCTGAAAATGAAACAAGAATGCAACGACCAAATTTGGACAACCACAAAAGAATGCTCCTATTGTCACATAAAAAAAAATTCTTTTGAGAAAAATAAAAAAGAGGAAAGGAAAATGAGAAGGCAACCAACCAAATTCAATTCAAGGGGATTTGATTGGTTGCCTTCTTTCCTCTTTTTTATTTATGTCCAAAGATTTTTTTTTTTTGAAGTTACAATAGGAGAATTCTTTTGTGGTTGTCCAAATGCGGTCGTTGGATTCTTGTTTTATTTTCAGGAATTCTATTCATTAATTTAAATATTAATATTTTTAATGATTTCTCTCCTTCCATGAAAAAGCAGAAACAACGAAAAACAATGGAATATTCTTGAAGAAATTCATAAACTTCTTTATACAATAACCACTATAAGATAACAGCTTTATTTATTCTTTCAAATTGAGTGGAAGAAATAAGACTGTTGACCTTGGTTCACATTATTTTACAGATCAGTAAATTTACGGCCAACTCTGTAAATCTTAATTAAGTATCTATCTTGCGAAATGCTTTACGACATGTTGAAATGCTAATTAAAGCAGCTTATCTTACTGTTTCTTCAGATTCTAAGATTTTGGTAATGTTTTAAAATTGTATAAATCTCATACTACGTTTTGCAATATGATAAAAAGAATAATTATTTTTTGAAGAATATTAAAATATTTTATGAATCGAAATACAGCTAAGTATTAAACGCAACATAAGATTAAAATATCAATAAAAAACATGTAGGAAGCCTAAGATAGATTGAAATAAAAAATTGGTAATTTTCAGACAATCATGTTTTTATTCAGGATTATTACATCATTTTCAGATGAACATTATTTACCCTTCTTATTACAATTTTGAGGGCAATTTAATTTGTTTCACTGTTTCTTTTGTGATAATTCCATACATCAATTTACCCCCTGGCGAAACGGCATACAAGCGAGTATGTACAACTTTATTTGGAATTTTTTCGGGATCGATGTACTGAAGTGGGACGAGTGCAAAACCATGTGCCACTTTTATAGCAGCATGAACAATTTTTATTCCTTTCACAGCAGGGGATTTAGGCAAATGTTTGAGAGTTGCAACATAACCGGTACCATCTGGAAATTCTACATAAACTTTCAACAAATCTGGATGTGCTTTCGGGTTACGAATCCATGCAGGAATTTGTTTCACTTCTTCATGATATCCTCCACCATAAATGAGCCCATCCATATATGGTACAATTACGAAGCCCTTATAAGGAACCTGTACCACAGTTGACGCTGGTTGCTCTTCGCCACAATTTCCTTCATCTAATTTTGTAAAAAAAAAAATGTATAAAATTGTATACTGTGATATTTATTATAAAAATTATTATTATATTGTACTAAACTTACATATGGTGTTCAGGAAAACCACAAGTGCGAGAAGTGGGATGCCCACAGTGATCTTCATTTTTTTCGTAAACAGAAACAATGCTAAACAAATGAATACTGATTCTTGAAGAATTACGTGAACAGCTTTATATAACATCTGATATCTGATAACAAAACCTTATTTATTCTTCCAAATTGCGTAGGAGGAGGAAGATTGTTGAAAGCGGGTCTCAAGATTTTCCATTCGCGATCGAGATATTACACACAGAACCTTCCAGAAATTATAAAATTTACAATGTCTACCGACTATATTGCGCAATAGAGTTAATAAAGTATACAGCTTTGAAGTAAAAACAAGGTGACGATATACTCTTTTTCACGTGATTTTTATATTTGAACTGGTCGAAAACAATTAGCAATGAAAATTTAGGCGTATTACATGCAAAATATATGCTTTAAATCTAACAATTTTGATAATGACGCATTTCAAGTTGAGTGCATGTAAACATAATTGAATAGATATTTTAAAAATTGTACTTTAATATTTCAAATAAATTGATGATAAGTGTTTTTAGTCTACTGGTCAAAAATCAATATTTTTGAATATTGATTATTAATTTTCAAGTTGTGAAAACATTGTCTCTAAAAAAAATGTGTAATTCTTGATTCACAATAATGGACAATTTTTAATTCGGGGTAATAACATACATTTAGGAGACTCAGTATTAGGGGAATTTTAGAGTTTCTTGTCAGAAATTTGTGTCCAAAATCCAAATTTCTATGAAATTTGATACGAGAGATTTTTGGAAAAATTCGATATACCATCGATTTTGTATGAGAGGCATTACTAGAGAGTGTTTCGGGTTGCTAACTAGAATTTGTTGTGATATTAAGAAACTATTATTATTAACTGATGAAAAAGTTACTGAAACGGTTGAAACAACTCTCGTAGTTTAAATTTCATATTTATAAAAGTATTTTTTTATACATGGAACAGGTGCACGGTTTGATATCTCTCAATGTCAAATTTATCATAATTACGCGTATTCACCTTTCCAGAAAGACTTGGATATCAGACACAATTGTTACATGTATTTATAATTCTACACTCTGATCGTGTTCGATGTTCGAAAGAATAATAATTCAACAAATATTCCCCCTAAATCTGAATTAATTTCTGTAAATACCAGAAGTTTATTACTAAGAAGCTAATTCCTTGTAAAAAGATCACGTCACCTCCAGCATGACGCATTTACAGGTCGTGGCATCCAATACAAAAAAACAAGAATTATTTACACAATTAATCTATTCCATCATACTTTATTCACTTTAAAAATACCTACTTTTTCATCACTGAAATTCAATTAGTAAAATTTTCACTTATTCAGATTTAAAGTAAATACAAAATCGGAATCAGTGTGTCTAGACATACGATGATTTTAAATTCCTGGCCATTTCCCGGTCAATTTGATTTGAATGACTTTTAACAAATTTTCAAGATTTCAAGAGATTTATGAAAATGTTAAGAGATATCAAAGATTTATGATTAGGAACAGGAAGTTTTGTCAAATAATTTGAATTTTGAGTTGGAACATCAGATTATTTTTGATTATGAGAATTGCAATTCTGATTTAAAACAGTGAATTTGTTGAAAGAATTATAATTTTGAGTTTGAACAAAGTCAAAGTCTAAGTTTTAATTTTTTACGAAAATTCTCTGTCCAAAGTCACAGTAACACTTATTTACAAAAATTACATGTTCTAAGTCAAAATTATATTTATTTACAACATTTTCTATTATAATGCAGGAATATAGTAACGCCCTTTCTTAGAATTTGGAAGAGGGAAGTTTCAAATATCTGGCGAATTTTTAGTTGCGAAAAAAGGATTTTTAAATTCAAACAACTTTTTATTTGGAACAAGGAAATATCTAATTCTGAAGAATTCGGACTGAGAACAGGGAATGTTTTTGTAAATTTTATTTTTATAAATCAAAATTAACATTATTGTGCAAGACGAAATTATAATGTCTACTAAGAGAGATGAATTTTAACCAAAAAGACGAATTTTCAAGAAAAGAGTTGAACTTTCAACCAAGAAAGACTTTCCAGACAAGAATGAAAAAAAAATATATTAAATTTTCAAGACAAAAAACTTACTTTCTCCAAAACAACTAGAATTGGTGAAAAAGTTAATTTTAAACTGAATAGTTGAATTTTCGAACGAGAACATTAATTTTTTACAAAATAAGACTAATTTTCAACAAAATAGTTAAATTTTCTACCAAATGGGTGAATCATCAAACAATAAAATGAATTTGTGAGAAACTATTTCGACTGTCAACCAAGTACTTTGATTTTAAACTGAAAAAGATAAATTTTCTATCAGCAATGGAATGGTTACATTTTCAGTAATAAAATTTATTTTCGAATAAGAAATTTTAATTTTACCAAAATAGTTACAGTTTAAACCAAAGAGACGAATTTCTAACTATCGTGATGAATCTTCAACTAAAAAATGGATTTTTCAAATGTAGATCAACTTTCAACCAAGTAGTTAATTTTTAAACCAGGAAGGATGAATTTTCAACAAAATAGTTGAATTTTCAACAAAATCTGACGAATTCTGGCTTGGAAGAGAAATTTTTTCATGTAAATTTTCGGACATTCGCCGATTTTTTTTCGGCGAACCAAAATTTCTCAAAATGATTGAGCCTGAAGAATTTGTTTTTATCCGAGAGAGCTCGGCAAGAGGATTTTACACTGATGTGTGATTTTTGGGACTGGAAAGAGCTGGACAAAGGGTTTTTTCCCTAGGGGTAATTTTTGTGGCTAGAGACTGCTGGAAAAGGAGATTGGATACTTAGGGGTGATTTTCGGGGCTGCGGAGAGCTGGACAAGGGGATTTTGACTCAGAGATGATTTTTGAAGATGGGGAAAACTGGAAAAGGGGATTTTCCACTCAGGGGTAATTTTTGGGGCTGGAGAAAGATGGCGGAGAGGATTTTACGCTCAGGGGTATTTTGGAAGTTAAGGAGAGCTGGACAAGGGGATTTTCTACTAAGGGGGGATTTTCGGGGCAAGGGAAAGATTACCAAGGAGATTTTACATTTAAAGGGGACTTCTGTGGTTAAGGAAATCCGGACAAAGGGGTTTTATACATAGGGGTGATTTTTGAGGCTGCAGAGAGCTGAAAAAGGGTTTTTTGAACTTGGGGTGATTTTTCGGGCTAAAGAGAGCTCGACAAGGAGATTGTATACTCAGGGGTGATTTTCGGGGTTGCGCAGAACTGGACAAGGGGATTTTACACTTAGTCGTGATTTTTGTAACGGGGGAGAAATGAACAAGCTGATTTTGACTCAGAGATAATTTTTTAGGATGGGGAATACTGGAAAAAGGGATTTTCCACTTAGGGCTCATTTTTGGGGCTGGAGAGAACAGGACGAGAGGATTTTACACTTAGGGGTATTTTTAAAGCCGGGGAGAGCTGGGCAAGGGGATTTTCTACTAAGGGAGGATTTTCGGGGCTAGGGAAAGATGGACAAGGGGATTTTACATTAAGAGGGGATTTCTGAGGTGAAGGAAATCTGGACAAAGGGGTTTTATACATAGGGGTTATTTTTGGGACTGCAGAAAGCTGAAAAAGGGTTTTTTGAACTTGGGGTGATTTTTGGGGCTGAAGAGAGTCAGACAAGGAAATTGTATACTTAGGGGTGATTTTTGAGGCTGGGGAGGACAGAGGAAGGGAATTTCACACTTATGTGTGATATTTGAGACTGGAAAAAGCTGGACATATATTTCACACTTAGGTGTAATTTTTGTATCTTCGGAGAGATGAACAAAGGGATTTTACACTCAGAGATGATGTTTGAGGCTGGGGAAAACTGGAAAATGGGATTTTCCACTTAGGGGTAATTTTTGGATCGGGGGAGAAATGGACGAGATGATTTTACACCTAGAGGTGATTTTTGAGGCTGAGAGAGCTGGGCAAGGGAATTTTCTACTAAGGGGGTATTTTTGGTGTTAGGGAAAGATAGACAAGGGGATTTTACATACACTGATTTTTGAGGTAAAGGAAATTTGGACAAGGGGATTTCATACATACGGGTTGATTTTTGGGGCTACAAAGAGCTGGAGAAGTGTTCTTTACACTTAGGGGTGGTTTTTGGGGCTGAAGAGAGCTAGACAAGTAGACGGTACACTTAAGGGTGATTTTTTAAGCTAAGGACAGCTAGAAAGGGGGATGTTACACATAAGGGTGCTTTTTGAAACTGTGGAGTGCAGTACAAGTCTACTTTACACTTAGGGGTGATTTTTGCAGCTGGCAAAAGCTAAATAGAGGGATTCAACTCTTAGAGGTGATTTTTGGGGCCGGAGGAAGGTGAACAAGGGATTTGATACATAGGGGTGATTTTTGGGGCTGCAGAATGCTGGAAAAGAGTTTTTCAACACTTGGGGTGATTTTTGGGGCTGAAGAGAGCCAGACAAGGAGATGGCACACTTGTGGGTGATTTTTGAAGCTGAGGACAGATGCAGGGGTTGCAGAGGGCTGTAAAAGGATTTTTTCACTTGAGGGTGATTTTTGGAGCTGGAAAAAGATGAACAAAGGGATTTGACTCTTAGATGTGCTTTTTGGGGCTGAGGAAACCTGCATAAGGGGGTTTAATACATAGGGATAATTTTTGGGGTTGCAGAAAGCTGGAAAAGGGGTTTTAACACTTGGGAATGATTTTTGGGGATGAAGAGAGCTAGAAAAGGAGATTGTACACTTAGGGGTGATTTTTGAAGCTGGGGCAGCTGGAAAAGGAGATGTTACATGAGGGTGATTTTGGGACTGTGAAGTGCAGCACAAGAGTATTTTACACTTGGGTGTAATTTTTGGAGCTCGAAAAAGCTGAGCAAGGGGTTTCATACATAGGTGTGATTTTTGGGGCTGCAGAAAGCTCCAAAAGGTGTTTCTTACAGTTGAAGATGATTTTTGGGGCTGAAGAAAGCTAGACAACTAGATGATATACTTAGGGGTAATTTTTGGGGCTGCTATCAGCTGGAAAGAAGGAACTTCCAAAATCACCCCTAAGTGTACAGTCTCCTTGTCTAGCTCTATTCATCCCCAAAAATCACCCCCAAGTGTAAAAAACGATTTTTCCAGCTCTCTGAAGACCAAAAAATCACCCCCAAGTGTGAAAAACCATTTTGTAGCTCTCTGCAGCCCCAAAAATGACCGCCAAGTGTTAGAAACTTTTTTTCAGCTCTCTGCAGCCCAAAAAATCACCCCTGAGTATAAAAACCCCTTATCCAGTTTTCCCCTCTCTGTTCAATTTTTTTTATCTCCATAAATCACCCCTAAGTGTAAAGTATCCTTGTACTGCACTCAACTGTTCCAAAAATAACCAATATGTGTAACATCCTTCTTTCCAGCTGACAGCAGCCCTAAAAATTATCCCTAAGTATATCATCTAGTTGCCTAGCTTTCTTCAGCCCCAAAAATCATCTCCAACTGTAAGAAACACCTTTTTGAGCTTTCTGCAGCCCCAAAAATCACACCTATGTATGAAACCCCTTGCTCAGCTTTTTCCAGCTCCAAAAATTACACCCAAATGTAAAATACCCTTGCACTGTACTCCACAGTTCAAAAATGACCCTCATGTGTAACATCCCCTTTTCCAGTTGTCCCAGCTTCAAAAATCACCCCCAAGTGTGCCATTTCCGTGTCTAGCTCTCTTCAGCCCCAAAAATCACCCCGAAGTGTAAAAAACCTTTTTCCAGCTATCTGCAGCCCCAAAAATCATCTCCAACTGTAAGAAACACCTTTTCCAGCTTTTTGCAGCCCCATAAATCACACCTATGTATGAAACCCTTCGTTCAGCTTTTTCCAGCTCCAAAAATTACCTCCAAGTGTAAAATACCCTTGTACTGCACTCCACAGTTACAAAATCACCCACATGTGTAACATCCCCTTTTCCAGCTTCCAACTTCCAACTTCATTTTTGGGGCTGCAGAGAGCTGTAAAAGGGGTTTTCACATGGGGGAGTCATTTTTGGGGCTGAAGAGAGACGCAAAATCGTTTTTTACACTTGGGGGTGATTTTTGGGGCTAGAGAGCTAGAAAAGTCGATTTTACTCTCAGGGGTGATTTTTGAATCTCGGGACAGCTGGAACAGGAGATATTATACATAAGGGTGATTTTTGGTACTGTGGAGTGCAGTACAAGGGTATTTTACACTCAGGGGTGATTTTGAGGCCTGAGAAAAGCTGGACAAAGAAATTTTACTTTTAGGGGTGATTTTTGAGGATGGGGAGAGCTGGACAGGGTGGCCAATTTTAGGGTGACCTAGAATCCAGCTCTGCATTTAAGTAAATAGTTTAATTGCTGAAAATGAAATATTTTATCATATATAATAGCGATCAAGTTTTCTCTATTTGTATAGATTTTCAAATCGTAGACAATTTCAGCTCGAAAACGTTTGATTATAATTTTCAGAGGTCAAAGAGATTATTTCAGTTTTATGTAGATATGTGAAAAAGTACTTTTTTCTATTAACTTAATTGAAAAATCGGAAAACAATGTGAAAATTCTCTTTTCAACTTTTATAATAAGAAGATTTTCCACTTATTTTTGATATTTTATCTTTTAAAAATACAAAATTTCCCGACATTAATAAAAAAATTTAACATTTAAACAATTAAAAAATATACAATCTCATATTTTTGCTATGCGTAGAAATATATAAAGCTTCTACATTTTTGGTCATTTGGAAACTTTTTCCTATTGAAAATGTAAAGTAAAATGCACATGTAAAAAATGTAAAAGGTTTCATAGATGAAAATAAAACAAGATCCTAATTCTTTTTATTGCTAAAGTTTTCTCAATGTTTTTAGTTTCAAGCATTTTTAACGAATGAAAATTTTCAATGTTTCAAAAAAATGTGTACCTATAATAATTAGCAAGACTTTTGTAATTTATTTCAAATTTATGAGCTTTTTAGAAATGAGTTATTCTCCTTACTAAAAGAAAACTAAAAAAATCTAAAATAAATTACGAAATGAGTAAAATTTATTCTTGTTTTTATTTTCAGGAATTCCAGACATTAATTTTTAACTCATTCCAGCATAACACAATCCCAGGATTCCAAAATATTTTTTATTGTTGAAATGGCTCTTTTCAGTTTGTTTTTTTGAACTTTATGGAATTTTGTAAATCGCAATTTGCAAATAATGAATTTCAATTCGAAAAATGTATTTTTTAAAAAGAAAATTTAAATTGTAAATGATTCTTTAATAATAAAGGCAACATTTCCGTTTTTATTTTTTGGAACGTATGTTTCAATAATCAAAAAAGGTTTCCATTCATGACCCCTTGACCAATAATTTTCTTCAAATTCGAATTAAAAGATTTTTGTTTTGAATTTATTATTTCAAATATTCAACCTTCGAAGGTAATTACTTCATACATTATTGTCGAACACCTGCTTGGTTACGACACTGATTGCGACACAATAGCAGCTTGGCTGTTTTCAGTTTGTTTATCTATCAACAAAGATTACGATTCTTCTACATTATCATTTTAATTGTAAATGTTTTTTAAGATTGAGAAATAATTCTGTTTCTAACATTTTGCTACGATACTATAATTTGGCTGGAAAATTTTTAAATGATTTAGGTTTTATTTTAAAAGTTGAATTTTTGAATGTCTTAAAAATTTTTAGGAAAACTTTGAATTATTTCAAAAGATATTTCTAAGTTTTTGAAATAATTTTATATCATGTCACATGATTTTCTCAAATTTTCAAAAGAATTTAGAAGATTATAAAGCGAGAATTTTTTATTTTGCAAGATTGATAAAACGTAGAAAAAAGTTGAATTTGTTTCAAAATTTAAAACATTACAAAAGGCTTCCAAAATTGTCAGAAACGAATTCAAAAGATTTTAAAGAATTTAGTTGAAGGATAAAAATATTTTCATATTTCCACCAGACATTTTTTAAAACTCTGTCAAATAAAAAAAAAATCCTAGATATTTTCTAGATAATTTAAAAAAAAATTTGTTATCTCTTCACTAAAAAATCTTTTTTGGTTGAACATTCAACAACTTTGTTAAAAGTTCTTCTGTTTGGTTTAAAAATTCATCACTTTTGGTAGAAATTTTTTTTTTTTAATTGAAGTTGTAACTGTTTGGCTTGAAATTAAAATCGTTTTCGTTGAAGATTCAACTTTTTTGTTCAAAACTCGTCTTTGTGGGTGGATTCAACTATTTAGAATTAAAAATTCAAATCTTTTTTAGTTTTGAAAATTTAAATAATTGTTTAAGAGTTCAATAGCTTTGTTAAAAATTCGCTTCTTTGGTTGAAGATTCATAATTTCAGTGTAACGATATGCCTCGAAAATTTTGTAATCATTGTTGTTGAAAAACTGATTTGCTTTTTATTACATAAATTTTTTTTATATTTTTATTTGTAATTTTTGACAATTGAATTTGCAAATTAAAAATTTAATACATACATGTTTTATGTTAGTGATTTTCGCTGGAAATTATTTCTTTTAAAAAAGAATTTTATTACAAAATCCAAAAGTTTTGAAGAAAACCTAAAATTTCAAAAAATTCTTTCATTTCAAAAAAATTCACAGTGAAAAAAAATTATTTTTCACAACTAAAAAAGAGAATTTTCAACCAAAAAGGTGGATTTTTAATCAATGAGAAGTAGGTTATTACCAAAAATACCAATTTTTAACTGAATAGGTGCATTTTTAATTAAATAGTTGAATTTTCAGTTGAAGAAAAAAATTTTTCACCAAAAAAAGAAAGAGTCTTTAACTCAAAAATGTTACGAAGCTCTTGATTTTTTCGCGAATTTAAAGTCAAAATTTTTACTTTCAGAACATTTTTTGTTGCCACAAAAGCTTTTTTGCAAAATACCAAATCCATGAATGCTTACACAAAAAAATGAATTTTCGAGCAAGACTCTTAATTTTCTATTAAGGAAGACCAATTTTCACCAAAAATTAAATATTTAAATTTTCAGTCAAAAAAAGTATTCCTAACTAAAAAAAACAAAACAAATTTTCAATAAAATGGTTCAATTTTCAACTAAAAAAAGATCAACTTTTAACTAAAAATAAAATTAATTATTTTTTCTGGATTAAAATTTCAACTATTTTGGTAGAAACTTAAACTATTTGGTTGAAACTCAACTTTTTTGTAGAAAAATGATATTTTGGGGTTGAAAATTCAGCTAATTATATTAAAAATGTATGTCTTTTGTTGAAATATTCACTTTTTCTTAAACTTTTTCTTAAACAAAAAATTGTTGGGTTGGTTAGTATTTATTAGCAAAAAGAATTATTTAAATAAATTATTATTTTTTATAGCTATCTTCCTCTATATTAATACTAACTAGTTGCGAGTTTTTTTCTGAAATTTTTAACTTTTTGTCCACTTTTCAATTAAGGTAAAGTAATGATTAACTCAAGTTAACAAGAATAATTATTTGAACGATTTAGCGTAATTTTTAATAATATTCTCTTTGCTTAATGGTAGAAAGTTGCGGTTTTTTTCTGAAATTTTTAACTTTTAGTTAAAAGTGCTAGAAAGTGCTAGAAAGTTGCGGTTTTTTCTGAAATGTTTAACTTTGCTTTTCCTTTTCAGTTATGAACGAATAATAAATAAACATTTTAGAGAATAATTTTTTAAATAATTTTTTTCTTTTTTGCGAATCCATTTTTCTGAAATGAAACAGATATTTTTAATAATTTTCAAATTTTCTATAATGATCATATTGAATGTAAATTTCCCTTGAAGTAGTTACAAACACCCTTTTTCAAGGAATCTGTATTATCATCAGAGAATAACAGAAATTTTTAACGTCTTTTCAGACTAGATGGAAAAATTAATTAAAAATTATTTTAATTAATTTTTTTCTGAAAAAAAATCTTCTGCTTTCGCTCCGCTGGGGATCGAACCTCAGAACTTCCGAATGCCGGTCTGGTGCTTTCCCATTAAGCTACTAGAGAGATCGAGAGAACAAAATTTTTTTAGAAAATAAACGCATCATTTTGCTAGATGGTACAAGTTAAATTTTGCAAGGAATCTGTATTATCATCAGAGAATAACAGAAATTTTCAAAATCTTTTCACACTAGATGGAACTATAAATTAAAAATGATTTCAATGAATTTTTTTCTGAAAAAAGATCTTCTTTCGCTTCGCTGGGAATCGAACCTAAGAACTTCCGACTGTCGGTAGGTTGCTTTTCCATTAAGCTACTAGAGAGATCGAGAGAAGAATTTTTTTTCAGAAAACACACACATCATTTTGCTAGATGGTTCAAGTTAAATTTTGCAAGGAATCTGTATTATCATCAGAGAAGAACAGAAATTTCCAACGTCTTTTCAGACTAGATGGAACTATAAATTAAAAATGATTTTAATTAATTTTTTTCTGAAAAAAGATCTCCTTTCGCTCCGCTGGGAATCGAACCTAAGAACTTCCGATTGTAGGTCGGTTGCTTTTCCCTTAAGCTACTAGAGAGATCGAGAGAAGAAACTTTTTTCAGAAAATACAGGCATTATTTTGCTAGATGGTGCAAGTTGAATTTTTCAAGGAATCTGTATTATCATCAAAGAATAACAGAAATTTTTATCGTCTTTTCAGACTAGATGGAACCATAAATTAAAAATGATTTTAATTGATTTTTTTCTGAAAAAACATCTCCTTTCGCTCCGCTAGGAATCGAACCTCAGAACTTCCGATTGTCGGTCGGTTACTTTTCCATTAAGCTATTAGAGAGATCGAGAGAATTTTTTTTTTAATTCTGTTATTCTCTGATGATAATACAGATTCCTCGAAAAATTTAATAGTACCATCTAGCTAAATAACGCGTGTATTTTCTAAAAAAGGTTTCTTTTCTCGATCTCTCTAGTAGCTTAATGGGAAAGCACGCGACCGGCATTCGGGAGTTCTGAGGTAAGCCATAATCAGTTGTTTAAACACTTATATTTTTTAGCTTGCATCAATCAATATAGGATAAGACAATTGATAAAAAAATAAAATAAAAAATTATAATAACAATAAAATAAATAAAAATTAATAAAATAATTATTATTTGTTTAAAACAATATGTTTTTTGAATTGCATCAATTCTTTCTCGCCCTAAGTGAAAGCAAGGCAAAAAGTTGAATATTTGAGAAAAAATCGCAATTTTCTAGCATTATTCAAAGATAATATTATATCAAATGATAACAAATTGAAAAAAATTGTGTTTGTTAACTTGTACTAATTGTTACCTCACTCTTAGTGAAAAATTGACAAAAAGTTGAAAATTTCAGAAAAAGCCGCAACTATCTAATATCACTATAGAAGACATTTATAAACAATAATAATTTGTTTAAACAATAATGTTTGTATATTTTATTAATTATTATCATACTCTAAGTAAAAAGTAGAAAAAGTTGAAAATTTCATAAAAAATCGCAACTTTCTAACATTATCCTAAGAGAATAATAATAAAAATAATAATAAATTATTAAAATTATGTTTGTAACTTGAATTAATTAATACCTCAATCTGATTAAAGAGTTGAACAAAAGTTGAAAATTTTAGAAGAAACTGCAACTTTCTAGCATTATTCTAAGAGAATATTATTATAAATAATAATAAATTTTTTAAACAATTATTCCTTTTAAATATAATTGATTATCGCTCTAACTAAGAAGTTAAAATTATGTTCCAAATTTTCGGAAAAGCGCGACTTCTTAAATCTATTCCAAGAGAAAATTGCTAAAAATAGTAATAAATTGTTTTCAGAATTCATTTAAACATCTAATCATGAGTAAAAAGTAGTATTTTATGTACTCGAAACAATTTGTATTTAAAAAAAAAAAATCATAATTAGCGCCAAAAATTCACAAAATCCAATTTTTCACTTATGGGTTTTTTTGGGACCCTAGAAAGATTCATTCTGAATGAAAATTTATTTTCATTTTTATTTATTTATTTCATTTTATTTTTATTTTTTTATCAACGATTTTTACCAAATTTTACATTTTTTTTCGGGATTCATTGGGCTGTTTTTGGGACAATTAAAAGTCTTCGCGAAACCATCAGAATTTTGAACGGTAGCAATGACTCTGTATCGAGAATCACTATGCGAGTCATCTTTTCGTTTCAATTCATTATATTCTGGAGTAGAATTAATACACCAGATCTAAAACAGAAAAAATTTTGTCATTTAATTCGATTTTATGATAAAATTTTGAAAAAAATAGAAAATGAAATCTGTGATACAAACTTTGGCAAATGACAGAAAGAAAGACTGCTCGTCACTCAGATCTTCAAATCCTGGTAATCGACGGTAATTTTTCCCTTTCTTTTCATCTTGGAAAGCTTCAAACATAATTTCCAATCCCAAAGAATCTGCTATATTTTCTCCCAAAGTTTCCTCACTCTTAATCTGTTTAAAAATTTAGATAAAATTTTAATCCAAAAAAATTATTAACATTTAGGGACCGTACTTAAATTACTTACCCCCCCCCCCCATTTCTTACTGTACGTAATTTATGGATACGAGAAATAATAAGATATGGGTCTTGAAACTAATTCCCCTGACCATTAATATTAAAATACCAGCACTTTAATTTTGTAATATTTTTTAAAATAGGTTCTTTTATATAAAAGGAAAAAAACAATATTTCAGATACATAAATAAAATTTTTTTAATTTATTTATTCATTGTAAAAAAAATTCTGCTATAAAAGATTACGTTTAACAAAAATTTGGAATTTTCAACAAAATAATTAAATTTTTCAACAAAATAATTGTATTTCAATTTAAAAAGATGAAGACTGAACAAAAAAGTGTAAGAGTTGATATTTTGACCAAAAAAATGAAATTTCATCGAAAAAAAAGTATTTTTAAAACCAAGAAAACGACATTTCAAAAAATAAATATTTTTCACTCATGAAAAAGAACTTTATCTAAATTGTCGAACCTACAAGCCAAAAGATGAATTTTCTGTGCAAAGATTGAATTTTCAACTGGAAAATATGAATTTTTAGAAAAAAATTTTTTTTTAATAAAATAGTTAAATTTTCAACCAATGAGATGAACCTTTATGAAAAAAATACATTTTCAACAAAGTAGTTTAACTTTTACTCACGAAGTTGAATTTTTAATTAAAAAAGATCAATTTTCAAGAAAATAGTTCAACTTTCAACCAAAGAGATGAATTTTCAACTAAAAATATGAATCTTCAACAGAAAAGTCATTTCTTAAGAAAGTGGTTCAACCAAAATTTTTAAACAAAACTGTTGAATCCTCAAGCAAAGAGGATTAATTTTCAAACAAAAAGTTGCATTTTTATCCAAGAAAGATGAAATTTTCATCCAAAAAAGATTTAATTGACTTTTCAATATTAAAATATGAGTTTTAAACAAAATGTAAATTTTCTACGAAAATAGTAGAATTTTCAACCCAACAGGGCGAATTTTTAACCAAAAAGCTTGAATTTTTAACAAAATTGTTGAATTTTCAACCAGAAAATTTTTATTTTTATCCAAGAAAGATGAGATTTTCATCCAAAAAAGATTGTATTGACTTTTCAATATCAAAATATGAGTTTTAAACAAGAAGTAAATTTTCTACGAAAATAGTCGAATTTTCAACCAAAAAGCATGACTAAAAAGTCATGCTTTTTTCCAAAATTCAAAAATTTGGTTAAAAAACAAATTTTTGAATTTTCAACCAAACAGTTACAATTTTTATCCATGAAAAATGCAATTTCTACTGAAATATATGAAATTTTAAATGAGAAAGACAATTTGTCAAAGAATTGTTAAATTTTCATCAAAAAAAGATTTTAGTTTTACTTTTCAATATCAAAAGATGAGTTTTCAATAAGAAGTAAATTTTCTACGAAAATAGTCGAATTTTCAACCAAAAAGCATGACTTTTTAACAAAATTTTTGAATTTTGAACCAAACAGTTGTGATTTTTATCCATGAAAAATGCAATTTCTACTGAAATAAATGAAGTTTTGAATGAAAAAGACAATTTGTCAAAAAATTGTTAAATTTTCATCAAAAAAAGATTTTAGTTTTACTTTTCAATATCAAAAGATGTGTTTTCAATAAGAAGTAAATTTTCTACGGAAATAGTGGAATTTTCAACACAACAAGACGAATTTTTAACAAAAAGCTTGAATTTTTAACAAAATTGCTGAATTTTCAAACAAACAGTTTCATTTTTATCAAAGAAAGTTGAAATTTTTATCCAAAAAAGATTTTATTGACTTTTCAATATCAAAATATGAGTTTTAAACAAGAAGTAAATTTTCTACGAAAATAGTCGAATGTTCAACCAAAAAGCATGCCTTTTTAACAAAATTTTTGAATTTTGAACCAAACAGTTGCAATTTTTATCCATGAAAAATTTTCAACAAAAAAAAGATTTTAGTTTGACTTTTCAATATAAAAAGATGAGTTTTTAACAAGAAGTAAATTTTATAAGAAAATAGATGAATTATCAACCCAAAAAGACTAATTTTCCACAAAACAGTTGAATTTTGAACCAAAAAGCATGACTTTTTAAGAAAATTGTTGAATTTACATCCAAACAGTAATATTTCTCTTTAAGAACGGTTTAATTTCTACTAAAATAGATTAATTAAAAAGACTAAAAAAAATAGTTTTATTTTTACCCTAAAAAGAATTTAGTTAAATTTTCAACACTGAGATGTGAATCTCAAATGAAAAGTTAATTTTCTACGTAAATAGTTGAACTTTTAACCGATAAAGACGAATTTTTTAAAAAAGCAGTTGCATTTTTATTTTAAAAAAAATGCAATTTGTACTAAAATATTTGAATTCTTAAATTAGAAAGACAAATTTTCAACAAATTGTTGAATTTCCATAAAAAAAAAGATTTGAGCTTCAATTTTTAACGAATTTTTAACAAAACAGTTGAATTTTCAACCAAACAGTTGCATTTTTCTCCAAGAAAGATGCAATTTCTACTAAAATTGATTAATTTTTAAATTTAAAATTTAAATTTTCAACAACAAAAAAATAGTTGGATTTTCATCCAATGAAGATTTCAGTTGAATTTTCCACACTAAGATACGAATTCGAAAAAAAAGTGAATTTTCTACGAAAATAGTTGAATTTTTAACCCAAAATGACGAGTTTTTAACAAAACAGTTGCATTGTCATTCAAGAAAGATGCAATTTCTACTAAAATAAATGAATTTTTGAATTAAAAAGACAAATTTTCAAAAAAATATTTGAATTTTCATGTCTCAAAGACGAATTTTCAACAAAGCAGTTGAATTTACAACCAAAAAGAATTACTTTTTAACAAAATTGTTGAATTTTCAAACAAATAATAAAATTGATAACTAAGAAGATAATCTTCAAGAGAAAGCAACTGCAAAAAAAGAAATATAAATACAAGGAAAATAAATTACTAATAAGAATGATATATTAGTTAATATTCAACTAACAGAATGTTAAACTTGTAGAATTTTTAACCTAGAATCTTTTATAAATGGAAAAAAAAAAATTTTATATTTATTCTTCTTGACAGTTATTTAAATTTATAGAAATTCACTGAGTTTTACAAGATATTTTTGTTCATTTCCTGACTTTTCCCTGAAAAATTCCCTGACTTTTTTTTAATTTTTGTTGGCTATGTTCGTTTTTTACACTTCAAGTTTCTTTGGCGCGTACAGATTAAATTCATATTAAATTTCTGTACAATTGCTGCAAATTATTTGTTTCATTTGCGAATTTCCAAAAATTACGTACATGAATGAAAGTCCTCGCCCCCCCCCCCCCCCGCTCCCTACACGGAAAAAATTTATTTGTGAAAAATTCACGAACTTGTAGCTAGGACTCGGATACGAGATAAAAAAATGAAAGATTACATCCTTATTTCTATGTCAAATGTTCGGATAAATTTCAAAGTTTTTGAAGAATAGTTCGAATTTTCTACGAACAGTTCCTGAAAATTTCAGACTGAAATATAAATAGGAAAAATTTTATTTGTACGATTTAATTTTTACTAATTTATAAATTCGCAACTCATAAGATTCGAACCCTCAAAGACTGCCGACTCACCAATTTCCAAACATAAACCAGGAGTGCGTAAACACGCGCAGCCATCAAGGCCAAACAAAATAGGTATTTCAAAACTTCTAGCCACTCATCCGACGAGCTCGCAGCACACATACGAGCGCAAACACTCACCGCGCGTTTGGGCGAGCGTGTGTGCGGGCCACGTACAGGCGAACCTACTTTCCAGTTCTCAGATTTGTCGGGCAAGCTCGTGAGTGCTCTGAGAATCTTTTCCCAATCACTCGTAATATTTTTGTAATTATTCACACAAAAAAAGTGATGAAACGTTTTAGAATTTTCACATCGATTTCGTCAATTCTTTCTCAAAGTTCTCAGATTATTTACGAAAATACATCCATATCCGAGGAATTTTTCTCATATCCGAGACCTAGCTACGAGTTCGTGACTTTTTTACGGATAAATTTTTTCGGTGTAGGGTAACGAATCGTAAAAAAATATCTTGACCCCCTCCCCCCCCCCCCACTTGAGTTGTTACGTAATTTAAGTACGGTCCCTTATCTGCGAAGAAAGTAACATAAATAAGAACATACCTCAAGAAATGTATTGTCAGTCGATGACATGTTGTAAAAATTAAAATACTGATCAGCGAAACATTTGATTTTCATTTTATATTGATCTTCAATATCATCTGGCCAAAAGACAAAGTCTCCATTTTTGTCCAACATGTATCCTAAAATAATTATTTTTAAATTTTCGAAGATCCCTGGTGGAAAAATTTTTCACGAGAAAGTACATTTCTAGAACTGTAATTTTTTGTTAAAATCTTTACTTTTTTGTACAAAAATGTACAAAATTTAACAATAAAAAATAGTTAAATACAAATAGCTATTTTTTCCTTGTATTCTCTTGTAAAGAAGTAAAAAAATCAATAATGAAGTATCAGTTTCTACAATTCAAAGATTTGTATAACTTTTTATCAATATTTTTTTTTATATTGTTCAAAGAATCTACAAGGTATTACAGAAAACTACAGGATTTTACAAAAAAATATTTTTTTAAAACAATACTTCTAGAATCCGCATAAACGTTTCGACTTTTACTTTACTGTCGATTTTTGTAAGATATATAATATAGAAGTTTCTATAAGAAACTACAATTAAAAAAAATACTAGATGGAGATATTAATTGAAAATTATTTTAATTAATTTTTGTCTCAAAAAAGATCTTCTCCTTTCGCTCCGCTGGGAATCGAACCTCAGAACTTTCGATTGCCGGTCGGGTGCTTTCCCATTAAGCTACTAGAGAGATCGAGAGAGGAGAATAAAATATTTTTATTTTTTGAGTTACTAAAAATTTTGATTAAAAAATAGAAATTTTTCGATTTGAAAGCCTCAATCACAAATGTGAGCGTTCGATTGAAACTTTATAAACTATTCTTAATTTTTAAAAGATTTCAAATTGATAGATTCATAATTGAACGCTCTTATTCAATTTCAAATCCTATTCAAATATTGTTTCAAGCTAAAATATTCCATTTCTAACTATTTAATTTGAACTTTTTTAATTAAGTATAATATTTTTTGAATATTCAGTACAATTTTACTTTTCATTTGAAATGAGCAATTATAAATCAAATATTGAAAATTAAAAAATCCTAAACTGAACTATTTGAAATATAAAGCCTTGAATCGTTAATATTTCAGAGTGTTAAATTTACACTTTGAACGTTACAATTGTAATTGTTCTATTAAACAAATTTTTAATACATGTAGTGAAATTATTAAATTTTGATGTATAAATAGCAATTGAACAATTATCAATTTAAAGAAAATTTAAGTTAGTTTAAGAGATAGTTACAAGTTTTGAGAAAATCCAATCTTAATATAAAACTGGAAAAGATTTCGAAAAATATAAAATTTTTAATGATTTTTTGTTTGAAATTTAAAAAGATTTAAACCAATTTTTTCAATAATAAATGAAAATTGAACAATTAATAATTTCGAAAATAATCGAGTAAGTTGCAAATTTATTCAGAAGTTTTGAAAAGATTCTAAAATAATTTAAAACGTGAAAAGATTTCAAACAATCTAAAACACAATGTAGATTTTTGAAGACTTCAAACACAAAATTCATAAGCTTTTTAAGCATTTTAAAAGGTTTTAAATGAATAAAATATTTGTATTAAAATTCCTTGAAAAACTAACAATATATATATTTTTTTTAATTCATTTAAAAAGAATAGTCAATAAGATTCCCAGAATTTTTAGAAACGAATCTGGATGATTTTAAAGTAGTTTTTTGACTTCTGCAGGATTTTTGAAAAATTGTAGAAAAAATTGAACTTCCAAAATAATAAAATTATTATTAGATATTTATTTATTATTTATTTTAAGAGAATATTTAAAAAGATTCAAAACAAATTTTTTTGACTAATAAATGACAATTGAACAATTAATAATTTGGAAAATAATCAAGTAAGTTTAAAATTTATTTAGAAGTTTTGAAAAGATTCCAAAATAATTTAAAACGTGGAAATATTTCAAACCATTTAAAACACAATGTAGATTTTTGAAGATTTTGAACACAAAATTCATAAGCTTTTTGAGCATTTCAAAAGGTTTTAAATAAATAAAATATTTGTATCAAAATTCCCAGAAAAACTAACAATATGTATTCTTTCAAATTAATTTTAAAAAAATATGTAATAAGTTTCCTAAAATTTTTAGAAAGGAATCTGGATGATTTTAAGGTCGTTTTTTGACTTCTGCAGGATTTTCAAAAAATTGTAGGAAAAAATCGACTTCCAAGATAGTAAAATTATTATTAGATTCCTGAAAAAATTTTTAATGATTTTTTCAAAACAAATTTTTGAGAAAATATAAAAAAGATTTCAAAACAAACTTTAATGTATAAATTGATTTTTCTAGCTTAAAATTGCTTAATATGATATAATTTTGAAAAATTATCAATTTTTTGATTCATTCTTCTATTTATAGCAGCCCTATGCATCGCTCGTGTATGTGTATCTGGTAGTTGTTAAATAAATCCAATAGATGGCGCTCCGATCAGGTAGTGCTGTTTTTGCATTGTTATGTATAGCAAAAATACTAAAATTCATTTAAAACTTGATACTTTTCATTAAAATAAAAGAAGAGCATAGTTCTCATTAACAATAAGCGCAGCTTCAATTATTAATAATAAAAAATTCATGAAAACATGTGATTTATTATTGGGAAAATTGAATATAAAGATGAGTATTTTGAAAACAGTTTGAATTGTATTCATATTTTTCTATTTC
>CAKNYM010052927.1:890728-903394 GCA_932195095.1 Andricus curvator
AAATTAATTTTCGACAGAATAGTTAAATTTTCAACCAAAAAAATGAATTTTTAACGACCAAATAGTTTTTCGACCAAATGGTTAAATTTTCTACCAAATTGTTGAATTTTCCACCATCTTGTTGAATTTTCGAGTCGAAAAACCCAATCTTCTACGAAACAGTTGAATTCTCAATCAAAAAAGATTTATCAGGTAATGAATAAAAAAAGTCACCCAAAATGTTTAATTTTCAAGATAAAAAGACGAGATTTCTACAAAACATTTGAATTTTATATTAAATATTTCAATTTTCAACCAAGAATATTAATTTTTTACCTAAAAAGACGAATTTCTTACAAAATATATAAATTTCTGACCAAATAGTTGAATTTTCGACCAAAAAAATTAATTTTGTACAAAAAAAGACGAATTTTCAACAAATTACATAAATTTGTATCCAATCGTTGAATTTTTTAACCAAAAAGATCAACTTTAAACCGAAATTCAAAAAGTTTATTTCAATAATAAAAAACATTTTTTTCACTAAAAACAAAAAAAAAAAATATTTTTTAGTCAACAAATAAAAAAATGTTATCTAAAATGTTAAATTCTCAAGCCAAAAAGACGAGCTCTCTACAAAACAGTTAATTTTTAAAACAAATAATTCAATTTTCAACCAAGAATATTAATTTCTTTAAAAAAATTTTTTCAACAAAGTACACAAATTTTCAACCAAATAGTTGTGTTTTTAACCAAGAAGATTAATTTTCTACCAAAACAGACAAATTTTCAACAAATTACATAAATTTGCATCCAACCGTTGATTTATTAAACTAAAAATATAAAATTTTGAAAAAAAAAATAATTGTTAAGAAAGCAGTTCAATTGTTAACCAAAAAGTTGATTATCAAATAAAAAAAATGAATTTTCGGCAAAATAATTAAATTTTCAACCAAAGAAATTAATTTTGAACTAAAATGATGAGTCTTCAACTAATCAATTAAATTCTCAACAAAGTAGTCCAAACTGCGGCCAAATAGTTAAATTTTTTACCAAATTGTTGAATTTTCTACCAAATAATGAATTTTTTTCTATATTGTTAAATTTTCGAGCTAAAAAAAAAAGAAATTTCTACAAACCAGATGAATTTTCAACAAAAAGTTTATTTTTAACCAAAGCAGGTTAATTTTTAACTAGACAGTTGCATTTTGACATAAGAAAGAATAAAAATTTCAATTAAAATTGTTGAAATTTCAAACCAAAAAGAAATTTCGCGCCAGAGTTTATATTTTATATGTATGTTCGTTCCCCACGTATATAAAATTTTAGTGAAATGGGGGGGGGGGAGCAATTTCCACGGTATTTGTAGACGAACCCCTATTTGTTTATGCATTTATTATCATTTCGTAAATTTATGATTATTAAATTTAATAATTATACTGATATTACTAGATGCTACTAATATTTTAGGTAAATGACAAGTAATAATGTTAAAATTATCAATAAAGTAACTTAAATTTTTCAAATTAAATGTACTAGGTCAAAAAAAAAGTTACGTGATTTATGCACGGCCACTATCATTTATGTATAATCAAGTGAATATATTAAGAAGTCAATAATTCATGTACTCACCTATTCTTTTGAGTAGGATTTTTTAGCTTTCGGATGTTTTTGATTGAAGTGAATTTTTTATAAGCTATCTTATTATTTAAAAATTGGTGACTGATGACAATCTGAAAAAATATTTTTCATTTTTGGCAAATGTATGTTTGTATGATGCATGTTATGTTAAAGATCAGCTTATAATAAACTCACCCCCCGATAGTGATTTTTCAATTCGGTAGAATTATCGTACCATTCAGGATACCCAATCTTGATTTTCATTGCCTCAACTTTTTCCAACTCTACTTTTTTTGATTTCTCATCCAACCAATCAGATTTTTCAATATGCTTCATCATTTGTTTCTGGATACTCAAAAATATTCTCCTCGTCTTGAAAAAAAATAGAAAATATTTTAACTTTTAAGTATGGCCGTGCGGTCTTATAGACCGCACCGTGCTTCTGGTATGTGAGTCCCTCCCCCCTACATGTAATTGGTGACTACTATCAATCGAAAACTCATAGAGTTTTCTCTCATATGAGCAAAAACTTACAAAATAGTATGAAAGTGTGGCCGTGCGGTCTTCTAGACCGCACGGCCATACTTAAAAGTTGAATAAAATGTTTAAAAAAAGAACTCAGTCATTCAGGTCTTACTTCGTTTTTCATTTTATCGTCGAAAAACTTCTTCACAAATTGATAAGAGACAGCAACCTTCAGGTCAACATGTTCCACACATCTTTCCCATCTGAAGTAAAAATAATTTTTCAACTTTAATTGGTATAATAATTACAATATGAAAATTAAATTCACCTTGGTTTTTGTTCTTTCAGGCCTGCTTGTATTCTATTTAGTTCGTATATCAATGTGCTCATTTTTGTGTTTGTAAATTCTAATAGGCGACTTACGAAATTCCAATGAATGTAATTCACTGCAAAATAAAGATACCTATTTAAATACAAAACAAAATATTTTGTAAAATATTGTCATACACTTACCAATTGTACGTAATTTTGTGTTATCTAAAATTTCTGAGAGTACTTTTAAGTATTCAGGTCTTAACATCACAAGCATTATATTATCATCCAATTCAACATTTGCTTCCGCAAACATATTTGCAAGAGTGGTCTTCCAATTTATCTTATTTTTGAAAAAACATAATAAAAAATATGTTACATATTACATATAAATTAATTAAATGTGAGGTAGATATTGTATTTTATTTCAAAAATGTACCATTGATGCATTGGTGAGATGAGTTATATTATCATAAGAAGCTTGAAACTCATCAATAGGTCCATATATAGGACCATATCCAGAAAATGAAGTTTTCTGAAATTTTAATTAAACATTCTAAAGAAAAAATGATATACAATGCTTTTACACAGATTTCCGATTTTTTTTAAACGGACCGTTATTCAAAAAAATTGTTGAATTTTCAACAAAGTAGATAAACTTTAAACCAAATATTTAAATTTTTAATCAAGAAGATTAATTTTTGTCCCGAAAAAGACAAATTCTCAACAAAATACATAAATTTTCAACCAAAACTGAAATAGTTAAATTTTTGGTTACAAAATTTGATTTAAAAAAAAATCATAACAAATAGTTAAATTTTCAACCTAGGAGATGGATTTTCAACTAGAATGATGAATCTTTAGCTGGAATTGATACATTTCCAGTTCAAAAATAAATTTTAAAATAAAAACAACAATTTTTCAACAAAATAGTTAAATTTTCAACTAAAAGAGCTAAATTTTCAACCAAAACTGAAATATTCAAATTTTTTGTTGAAAAATTTGAGTAAAAAAAAATAAATAAATTATAACAAACTAGTCAAATTTTCAACCAAAAACATGAATTTTCAACAAAATAGTTAACTTTTCAACCAAAAAAAGATGCTTTTTAACAAAATTGTTTAATTGTTAACAAAGTAGATTATTCCTAACCGAAAAGTACGAATTTTCAACCAAATAGTTAAATTTTCAACCAAGCAAGATACATTTTTAAACAAAAATGGAAAAGTTACATTAATCATTTTCAACAAATCAGCTTAACTTCTGACCAAATACTGGAATTTTTAACCAAGAAGTTTAATTTTCTACCAAAAAAGACAATTTTTTGACAAAATACATGCTTTTTCAGAAAAATAGTTGATTTTTCAACTAAAAAAAATTCACAATAAAAAATTAAATAGGAAATTTTTCAATGAAAAAAATTAATTTGTGACAAACAAAACCGGATTTTTAACAAACAAACAAAAAATTTTCAACCAAGAAGATTAATCTCCTACCAAAAAAGAATAGAATACTTTTTTGACAAAACCGGTATACATACTCTGAATTTTCTACAAAATACGATAATATTTGAGCAAAAATGGAATATATACATCATGAATTTTTAACCAAATAGGTGAGTTTTCAACTAAAAAGAAAATTTCACAATAAAAAATTGAATTGTTAAAATTTCAGTTAAAAAAATTATTTTTTACAATTAAAAAAAGAATTATCAACCAAAAATATGGATTTTTAACCAATAAGATTAAATACCTACCATAAAAGACCACTGTTTGACCAAATACATGAATTTTAAACGAAATAGTTGAATTTTCAACTAAAAAGGTTAAATTTACAATCAAAAATGAAATAGTTAAATTCAGTAAAAAAATAATTTTCACCTGAAAAAAGAAAGAATCTTTTACCAAAAAATTTCACGAAACTCTTGATTTTTTCGCGAATTTAAAGTCAAAATTTTTACTGTAAGAAATTTTTTAGTTCCTACTTTTCGACACTTTTCTGATATACCGGGTGTCACAAAAGTCCCGGGACGGCTAAATATTTCCTCAGGTAAGATATTTTTCGGGGAGGTCAAGGTCATTCGTGAAGTTACTTTCAACGAAGAATTCAATGATGACCTTTAATTTGATCTTGACAATGACCTTCAAGGTTTTTTCAAGGTCAACTTTTTTATTTAATAGAAACCCCCTTTTTTACATCGGCAATCGATAGAGAGGGAAAATTTACGTTCAAATATGTACCCAGGTCATACATAGGTACATTATCACTTTGAAGGTCACTTTAAGGTCATTTAAACTTGAACAAGGACTGCAAACCTCTGGGAATGGAAGCTTTTCAAATTTTTTCCGAAACAAGCAAAGTTTCTACCATTAACAAGGCGTATTCAGTAGTGACCTTAATCATGACCTTGACGATAACCTTCGAGGTAATTTCAAGGTCAATTTTTTCAATTGAAAACTCCCTTTCAAGGTTACAATGTACCTATGTATGACCTTGGTACATATTTGGACGTAAAATTTCCCGCTCTATCGATTGCCGATGTAAAAAAGAGGGTTTCCATTTTAAAAAGTTGACCTGGAAAAAATCTTCAAGGTCATCGTGAAGATCAAAATACATTTTTGATCAAAATACATGAATTTTCAACTAAAGAAAATCTTTTTTTACTAAAAATGAAATGGTTAAATTTTAAGTTAAAAAATAACTCACAACAAAAAAAAAAGAGAAATTCTGAACAAAATAGTTGAAAACCATTCTGTAATTCACGTAATTTGATAAAAATTAATCGTATCTGGTTAAAAATTCAAATGTTTTGTTAAAAAAATTCCTCTTTCTGGATTGAAATTTCATCTATTTTGGTAGAAACTTCAACTGTTCAGTTGAAACTCAACTTTTTTGTAGAAAAGTGATATTTTGGGGTGCAAAATTCAACTATTTTGGGTTGAAAATTCTAGACTTTGGTTAAAATTTGTTTTCCTGCTTGATAAAAAATTTTGTCTTCGTTAAAAAGTCAACTTTTTAGTTTAAAACCTATGTATTTTCATGAAAGTTTATCTATAATGGTAACAAATTAATCTTCTTGATTTAAAATTATCTTTTTGATTAGAAATTTAACTATTTGATTTACTATTTAATTATTCTGTTAAAAATCCAACAATTTTTTTAAAAATTAATCCTTTTTGGTTGAAAATTCAACAGTTTTGTGAAAATTCTCTTTTTTATTTAGCAATTCAGCTAATTATTAGAAGTTATGTATTTTGTTGGAATATCAACTTTTCCTTAAACATTTTCTGTTGTTCCTAAGAAGTTGTAAATCTTCGTTCAAATTTTTCTGTAGAATATACCGAGGTTTTCTGTGATTAAAAATACATGGAAAAAAATTCTCACATTGTCCAATTTTTTTTCTAGTTCAATTATGTCCATAACATCAGCTTCTATCTGTTTTTCATCAACACTTGCACCCCTTTCCTTCGCAAATATCATGGCAACTTGTGTAATTAAGTTTGCATAACTTCCATCCTCGTACATTTTTGTTCTATTAAATTCTTGATCATGAAGCAGTTGCACGACAGGACTTAATTTCGGAGGTTTAATCTATTAATAAAACTCAATTAGTATTTCTCAAAACTTTGGCAATTTATTTATTTTTGTTGTTATAGTATTTATCTGCGAAAAAAATCCTCTCTAGCTCTGCTGGGATTCGAACCCAGGTTTAAAGATTGACGGTAGGGTGTTTTACCCACGAGGCTACGCCAGGCACCAGACCGGCAATCTGTAGAGTAGACCTGGGTTCGAATCCCAGCGGAGCAGAGAAATTTTTCTTCGCAGATAAATACTATAACCATTTTAGTTTAGACTATTAGATCAAAAACGTACCATTACATATCCAGACATGGCGTTCTCATCATCATCATCATCGTCATCATCATCGTCATCATCATGATCAAATAAATCTACATCTTCGTCCACTTTGACGTCAACTGAATAAAATGCGTTTGTGTGAGTCAATCGATAATAAAAAGCGTCAATTTGTGGCCATGTATATTCTTCTTCATCCCACTCTCCAGGTTCCATAGCCATTGGCCATCCTCCAATCATTGCCAAAATTTCCTCTATTGGTTTGATTCCCGATTTCTCTAATGCATCTATAATAAAAAAATTAAATAAAAAATGTAATAACTTTAAATTAAAACTTAACGTACCAACGTCCATGCAAGACTGATAAAATTTCTTTATTTGCTTTATTGGTAGAATATCATCTGGATGTATCCGTTCTTCCAAAAAATCTGCAGCAAATGGAATTAATTATACAATAAATTATATTATACAGGGTGTTCTAAAAGCACGTGAACAGCAAAATATCTTCGAAGGGAACCATTTTCGGTGAATATGGCCAACACAAAAGTTGTAGCATTTTTGACGCCGATCGAAAAGTGACCTTGACCTTGACCATGACCTTCGCGGTCTTTTCAAGGTCAAATTCATTTTTTTAAATGGGAACCCCTATTTTTGACACCGGGAACTGAGAGAGCGGAACACTTCACGTCCAGATATGACCTTGATCAATCAAAAGTTTCATCCTGGAAGGTCATGGCAAGGTCAAACAACATACTGACTCGACTGGCATGGATTTATGAAGAAAATCTCCAACGCAAGAGTTGTAGCATTTTTGACGCCTGGTCGAATGAGGATCTTTACCTTGACCTTCACGGTCATGACAAGGTGGAGTTGATTTTTTGAATGGGAACCCCTATTATTGACCCCGCTAACTAAGAAAGCGGAAAATTTTAAGTACAGATATGACCATCACTAATCGAAAATTCGATCTGGGAAGGTCATGGCAATGTCAAGGGCAAGGTGTAATCGATCGGGGGTCGAAAATGCTGCAACTCTTGACTTGGACATTTCCTTCAAAAATGCATGCCAGTCTCGTCATCTTGCGGTACGTTCTTTGACCTTGCCATGACCTTCCCAGGTCAAATTTTTGATTGGTCAAGGACATATCTGGACGTAAAATTTTCCGCTCTCTCAGTTACTTGGGTCAAAAGTAGGTGTTCCCGAATCAAAAAATCAATTTGACCTTGAAATGACCGTGAAGGACATGGTCAAGGTCAAGGTCACCATTCTCCGAAAATTTCTTCCTTTCAAGATATTTGTCTGTTCCCATACTTTTAGAACACCCTGTATGTTTATACATAAACAATTATTGAACTATTTTAACTGCATGTTAAATAAAAATTACCTCGAATTCGAATATTCACTTTTTTTCTCATTATTTCGAAAAGACTCCATGCCATTTCAGTGGGAGGAATTGGATTGTTTATTGACCATCCACCACAGGCATATTCGTAAAAATCTTCACAAGGGTCCACTGATTTATTCATAGTTTTCCAAAATTCTGCGGCTGGGGATAATATTATTAGTAAAGTCTCTGGACGAATCAGTTAACAGGGCAAAATTTTGATCTAATTTTAATTTTTTTCTAAATCAAAGCTAATAAAGTTCTCCATAGATCGGTCGAGGCAGATTTAAAAAAAAGTTGTATTATTTTTTTATTTAAGGCCATGCGATGAGTGGGTCACGTGACCGGATTCCTACCTTACCGACATTTTTTTTATTTTCTAACTTATTTTCACACGAATAGCCACATCGAGTTGAAAATTTTGGATAATAAATAAGAAACACTAAGAAAGGTGGGTCTGGTCCTAAATTTTAATAATCATGAAAACAAAATTATTAAAAAAAAACTGTTTTCATAATTATAAAAATTCAGGACGAGACCCACCTTTCTTAGTGCTGTATGTCTGTATGTCGGTGAGCACGATACTGTCGAAAGAATTGACCGATTGGATGGGCCTCTGGTATACTCTTTTAGTCTCCTAAACTGAAGGTCAAGTTCTTTAGCCAGCCATTTTGGATAAAAATTCAAACAGTGAGCGCATTTTGAAAATTATTTAGAACATTTTTTTTTAATTTTAAAATTATATGTGCGGCTGTTCATAGTACTCGAAAATGCAAACAATTTATTCTGACTGAAAATTTGACTTTTATTTCAGAATGCGTTTTGATCTTTGTTTACGAAAATAATTCCTTTAAAAAATTAGACTATTACATTTATATTTCAAGAACTGTGCTTCAAATAGACGAAATAAATAAATGAATATATATATATATACAACACTGCTGAAGGCTGGTGACCTTCTCAGCATAAAACATCAACCAATTGCGACTCTCTCGGTTTCCATTCCTTGTCCTCACCCCCCCCCCCCCCACACCCTGTAACAGAAGTCTTGGTGGGACTGACGTTATAACTAGACTCTACACCATACGACAAATCACTACTCAACTTGGACATGATTTCGCCTCGCAAAATAAATTTCGCGCATAAAGGTGGTAGTTGGGTACACAATTCAAACAATGGATAATACAAATAATAAAATAGTCTCGGAATGGACTGAAACTTTGATTGAAAAAATGCATACACACGGAAAACGTAAAGGTCGAGTTTCAGGTGATGAATGGAGACTGGGTGTCTGGCATGCTAGGGGGGTGAATGATCTTAAGATAAGAGAATTACGAGAAACTATGCACGTAAGGAAGCTATATATTTTATGTGTACCTGAGACAAAGAAAAAGGGTTTTGAAATATGGTCAGGAGTAGATAGGGAATCACATGCTAGTCAAGGGGTCGGTTTGATTATGAATGAAAAAGTAAGACAGCATCTCAAAGATCAAGGATATGTATCGCGCGGATCGATGTGGGTTAGAATGAAGGTAGGAATCAAGAAGATTATTTACCATAGCGTGCTACGCCCCAGTTGATAGTGATCCGAGAGAAGTCAAAGACGCCTTCACGGACACTTTAAATGATACAATAAGTACTTGCGATCATGGTCAAAGAATCATTCTGCTAGGAGATTTGAACGGGTGGGTCGGCGTCCAACGTCAGGGTACAGATACAGAAAGGGTACTAGGTAATTTTGCGGATTCAAGAACAAATGGTAACGGAGAAAGATTAGCTAGCTTATGCTTAGAAAAGGGCCTATTTATTACAAATACTTGGTTTAGACATAAAATGATCCACATGTACACCTGGCGTAAAGGAAATTGCCACAGTATAATTAACTTCGTTATTGCGGATGAAAGACAAAGATAACTAGCCAAAGATACAAGAGTCATGAGGGCTCCGAATGCAATACTGATCATTACCTTCTAGTCTCCAAAATGAACTTAGGGCGGAGATGGAGAAGAAAGAGAACAAAAAAAACGAAACAAACGCGAATCAAGATAGAAAATTTACAGAAACCGGAAGTGCGAATAGATATAGAAGGCGCATGGACTATGCTACGGAATATCATTGTTAAAACTGCGACTGAAGTGTGTGGTACGGCAGATGTAGGAAGAAAGTCTGGTGATGCATGGTGGAATGATGAAATGGAGGCAGCCCGACAAGAAAAGAAAGAAGCGTACGAGAGAACCTTGAACATCATAGGTCTTAGCGACGAGGAGAGAAATAGGCTTAAAAATGATTACAGATACAAAAATAGGAATGTTAAACGACTAGTCAAGGAAAGTAAAGATATAATCAGAACAGAAGAAGATAAGAAGAGAAAAAAATACAAAACGACTTTGAAGGAAGCAAGAAACTAATATTTAAAAAGATGAAGGAAAGTAAAAGTACAGAGTTTGTCAGAATGAGAAACAGCAAAGGTGAAATGCTATATGATACAGACGGGATAGTAGACGCTTTGAAAGACTCTTTTAAAGAATTACTAGGAGGTGAAGCCATAGGATAACAGAACTGCGACATACATAGAACATAAAGCATCAGAAAAATCAATTGAGAAAGTCTGTGTCACTGAAGTAAGAGATATAATTAAGAAATGAAAATTTAACTACTTGGTTGAAAGTTGAAGTGCTTTGTTACAAAGTCATTTTTTGGTTGGAGATGAATAATTTGAATCAAAAACTCATCTCTTTGGTTGAAAATTCAACTATTTTGTTAAAAATTCGTTTTTTTTCTTGCGAAAAAAAATAATTTTCTTAACAGAAAATGTAACTATTCCATTTTTGGTTGAAAATTCATAATTTAGTTGAAGATTTGCCTTTTTCGGTACAAAATTAATTTTGTTGGTTGTAAACTCAACTAATTAGTTGAAGGTTGAACTACTTGGTTAAAAATTCATTTTTTGGTTCAAGATGCACTATTTAAGTTGAAAATTCATCTCTTTATTTGAAAATTTAACCACTTTGTTCAAAATTCTTGTTTTTTTACATTCTCATCATAATGAGAAAGTATTGGTTTTATGTGAAAAATGACTTTCGCGGATTCCATCAAATGTCGACGTTTTGAGGCCCCCTGAGTCAGAAAAAATGGTTTTTACGTCGGTGTCTGTCTGTCTGTCGTTGTCGTCGTCGTCTATATATCGGATAACTTTTGAAAGACTAATCGGATTAGATTGTGCTTTGGCACACAGTTTCAGGGGGCAAAAAGAGGAATCGAGTTCGTTAACCAGCCATTTTGGATGAAAATTCAAAAAGTTAGAGCATTTTCAAAAATTTTTAGACCACTTTTTTCCAAATTTGAAAATTATATGTAAGGCCGCTTATAGTACTCGAAAATTCAATCAATTTATCCTTACGACTTTTTTTGATAAAAAGAAAATTGTCCGAGTTACAGCATTTTCAAAATCCCCCCAAAAAAACGAAAAGTAACATTTTCGGCCAAACAACGCACGATACGAAAAAAAGTCAGGATAGGAAAAGTGTTTCTTTTCGCACGTCCTACAAGATTATCATGACGACTTTTTGAATTTTCTTGAAAAATCGAAAATTCATATTTTTATTGCACAAGAAATAATGAAAAATCAAAAAAATTAATTTTACGGTCAAACTATGCAAGATACGAAAAATCATGACTAGACTAAAATTGTGCATTCAAAAAAGATCTACAAATTTCTTAGGGATCACTTTTTGATAGGATGTGTAGTTTTTGTTTTATTCGTAAAAAATAACATTAACAGTGAAAAAATCGGCCCGATAAGCGGGCACATTCTCATCAAAACTTTGCTTATTTACTTTATTTTTCATCTCGGGTGTGTTTTTTCACAATATTTCATTGTTTTTATGTTCTCAATACTATTTCTAACGATTGAAACAATAAAATATAATAATAATTCAAACAATTTATTCTGACTGAAAATCTGACTTTTATTTCAGAATGCGTTTTGATCTTTGTTTACTAAAATAATTTCTGTGAAAAAATTCGACTATTACATTTATATTTCAAGAACTATGTTCCAAATAGACGAAATGAATATATATATATATATATATATATATATATATATATATATTAAAAAAAAAAAAAAAAAAAGAGTTATTGGTTCCTCGTTTAGAGGTGGGCCGAGAATGCGCAGATGGAAACATATGAACTCCTATCTAATACAACGCTGCTGAAGGCTGGTGACCTTCTCAGTATAAAACATCAACCAATTGCGACTCTCTCGGTTTCCATTCCTTGTCCTCGCCCCCCCCCTCCCCCCGTAACAGAAGTTTTGGTGGGACTGACGTAAGAACTGGACTCTCCACTATACGACGAATCACTGCTTAACTTGGGCATGACTTCGACTCGCACAACAAATTTCGCGCATAAAGGTGGTAGTTGGGTGTACAATCTAAACATGAATAATACAAATAATAAAGTAGCCTCGGAATGGACTGAAACTTTGATTGAGGTTTTGAAATATGGTCAGGAGTAGATAGGGAATCACATGGTAGTCAAGGGGTCGGTTTGATTATGAATGAAAAAGCAAGATATATGTTCCAAAAACGACTTAAATACTTTTTTTCTCCCCTTTTCAGATAGTTGGAAAAAAATCTTTCTGATTGTAGGATTTATTATAAAGATACGGAAATATACGCTGAAGTAAAGGAATTACCTTCTTCATTTTAAATCAAATAGAACTTTAGTCATTTTTATCTGAAGAACATTGAACATATGGTCGTTGCGAAGCGCGACGACCAAATTGCGCGCAGCAAGCGCGCTCAAACTTTTGGGTTTCTATTATACGATGAACAGAAACGAGCGTGAAGCGAGAGGTCCACATGATGATCATACCAAATATCGAGCGCGAAGCGCGAGTGTCGTGATGAGAATGTGTTCCTTAAGGTCGATAGAACCTTAAGTAAATTAGTTCTTATTTTTATGTAAAACTGACATAATTAAACCAAAAGCAGGTCATAACGATGAAGCTTACTAAGAGAGTATTAGCCTGCGAAGCGCGCAATAGC
>CAKNYM010052927.1:914165-938672 GCA_932195095.1 Andricus curvator
AATAAACTGAAATTTTTTTTGGATGAAAATTCGACTCTTTTTTTTTTTGAAAATTTATCTTTTTTATTTAAAAATTCATCTGTCAGAGTAGAAAATTCTTTTTTGCTGGATAAAAATGCAACTGTTTGGTCAAAAATGGAATAAATTCGTTAAAAAGCCATCCTTTTTGTTCCAAACGTCAACTTTTTTGTTGAAAATTCAACTATTTCGTAGAAAATTCACCTTTTGAGAAAAATTCACATTTTGTGTTGAAAAATCAATTTAAATATTTTTTTGGATGAGAATTCAACTATATTTTTTAATATTTGTCTTTCTGATTAAAAAAATCATCCGTTTTAGTAGAAAATTAATCTTTCTTGGATGAAAATGCAACTGTTTGATTGAAAGTTAAATAATTTTTTTTTAAAGTCATTCTTTTTGTATGAAAAGTCAACTGTTATTATTGAAAATTCTTCTTTTCGAGTTGAAAATTGAAGTATTTCCGTAGAAAATTTACTTCTTATTTAAACTATTTTTTCTTAAATTTTGTTCGAACCACTTTGTTAAGAAATCATTTTTTTTTTTTTTTTTTTTTTGAAGATTCATCTCTTTTGTTGAAGTTTGATTATTTAGTTGAAAACTGATCTTTTTTAATTAAAAATGTAGCTGCGTGGGTAAAAGTTGAACTATTCTGTTGAAATTTTTTTAAATAAAGCTTTATCTCTTTGGTTGGAAATTTAACTATTTTGTTGAAAATTTATGTTTTTGCTGAAAATTCCCATTTTCTGGTTGAAAATTCAATTTTTGTAAAGAAAATTCGTCTTTTGGCTTTAAGGTTCAACAATTTAGGCGAACTTTTTTTCTTCCATTACTGAAAAATCTTTAGTTGTTGAAAATTCGTCTTTTCGATTTTAAAATCCATTTTTTTTTTTAATGAAATTTCATCCTTCTTCGTTGAAATATCAACTATTACACTTGTTTTTCTGTGAGTTTATCTTTTCAGGTTGAAAATTCAACTATTTCGTTGAAAATTTAATTGTTATGTAGAGAATTTAATTATTTTGTAAGAAATTTAAGTATTTTATTAATTTAAGAACGGTCCCTTATGAAAAAAATTATTGATGCAGAAAATATTTTAAGACTTACAATATCCACAAATTTAACATTTTGATGAAGAAAAATATTGAATGCAAACTCGAGTACTGCATATTTAAATGTTGATATTTATTTTTATATGTGCAAAAGCGGAAAACTCATAGAGGGAAATATCCTGTGAGTACTTCCTATAAAGATATACATATATTCTTCCTTAAATGATAAATAATAAAACGATATAAAATTACAAAGACACATGGAAAATATAAATGTGAATAACAATTTTTTGAAATGCATGAACAATGAAAATTATTAATTTATTTTTATTTATTTTTATTTATTTCTTTTATTTTTATTTATTTATTATTTTTAATTTCCTGATTTGTTGTGACACTGCGCGAATATAAAGTTTTTACACATTATTGATAGAAGAGAAAATTTAAATTGTAAATAATTGTTTAATATTGGGAAATAATTCTGTTCTTAAAATTTGCCTACCACACTATAATTTGTAAACTTTTATACATTTCCAAAGAGACAAAAAAAAATTAAATTATGGGAAAATAATTTTGAAAGATTTTGAGAATAAATTTTTCCAAAGATTTCTGGAAAATTTGTAAATGGTTTAAGTTTGATTTCAAATGGTTAACGTTTAATTTTGAAAGAATGATGATAATTTTTAAAGATTTCAAAATGTGTGGGGAAAAATATGGAAGACTTTAAAACCATTCTTTTAATTTTTCAGGATTTAAAAATTTGTTAGGTAAACTCAATTTTGCAGGGCGTCAAGAAACTCAAAAAAATATTCTTAAAATTCATGGAAAAATTTTTAATGATTTATTCTTTCCTAAAATTAACAAAAAAAGTGTAAAAAATGTTAAAGAAAATTTTTGCCATATTACATAATTTAAGAACAAACTAGAGCAAGTTTTATTTTGAAAAATGAACTTCAAGAGAAAATTTAAAAAGATTTTAAAACATTTCAAAAGATTTCAAAAAGGTCTCAAGTAAATAAACAAATTTTCTTAAATTTCCTAGGGAAATTTGGAAGATTTTAAGGTAATTTTTTTACATTTTGAATGATTTTTCAACTCGAATTTTTCCTAACATTTTGTAAATTCCTGTAAAATAAAAATTTTTGTTTTCATCTCCTAGATTCTTTTTTGACACATCTGAAATATTCTAAAATCTTTTATGATTTTCTTCAAATTCTTAGGAAAATTTGGAATATTTTAAGGCAATTTCTTTACATTTTGGATGATTTTTCAAAATTTGAAGAAACATTCGAGTCATCTAAAAATATTTTTAATAATTTAAGAGGTTTTGAATAGATTTAAAATATTTTAAAACTTGGAAGCATTTCCGAAAATTTATCAAATCTTTTATATTTCTTCCAAACTTCTAAAAGTACTAAATATGTTTAAAAAAAAACTCGAATTTTTCCTAACATTTTGTAAATTCCTGTAAAATAAAAACTTTTGTTTTCATCTTCTAGATTCTTTTTTGACACATCTGAAATATTCTAAACATCTTTTCTGATTTTCTTCAAATTCCTAGGAAAATTTGAAAAATTTTAAGGCAATTTCTTTACATTTTGGATTTTTCCAAATTTTAAGAAACATTTGAGTCAGCTAAAAATATTTTTAAGAATTTGGGAGGTTTTAAATAGATTTAAAATATTTTAAAACTTTGAAGGATTTCCGAAAATGTATTAAATATTTTATAATTCTTCCAAACTTCTAAAAGTCCTAAAGATCTTTCAAAAAGGCTTGAATTTTTCTCATATTTTGTAAATTTCTGTGAAATAAAAATTTCATCTTCCAGATCCTTTTTTGACACATCTGGAATATGCAAAAATCTTTTCAAATTTTCTCAAGAATATTATAAAATTTATATTTATACAAGTTTAAAAACTTGGTTCAGAATTCGTCTCGTTTGTTTAAAAATTCTACCATTTGGTTGAAAATTGAACTATTTAGTTGCAAATACTCTTTTTTGCAGTTAAAAATTAATTTTCTTCAGTAAAAATGTAACTAATCTATTTTTGTTGAAAATTAATCGTTTTTAATTGAAAATTCAATTAATTACTTTTTCATTAAAAAGTAATCTTTTTCCATTAAAAATTCATCTCTTTCGTTGAAAATTCAAGTACTTGGTTGAAAGATGAACTCCTTTGTTACAAATTCATTTTACTGGTTCAGGAATTATATTTTTGGTTGAAAAAGCGTTTTTTTTTTTGGTTAAAATTAATTTTCATAACTGAAAATTCAACTATTGTATTTTTGCTTGAAAATTGATCATTTTCATTTGAAACTTAAAAATTCAACTATTGGGTTAAAAATTCATTGTTTTGGTGTAAAATCTATTTTTTGAACTGCAAATTCAGAATTCTATTTTTGGTTAAAAAATTAACGTTTATAGTTTAAAATTGAGCTATTTGGTTGAAAATTCATTTTTTTTAAATTTCTATTTCCCGGTTCAACATTCAATTGTTTTGTAGAAAATTCGTCTCTTGGTTGAAAAATTCATATCTTTTGGAAGAAATTTTTTTTTGTCAGAAGTGTAAGTTTTTAGATAAAAATAATCAGTTTATCAACTATTTTGTTAAAAGTTCGTCTTTTTTGGTTGAATTCAACTGTTTTAAGTTTTTATTTTTATCTTTTTGGGATAAATTCCTTTCTTTTGTATTTGAAACTAAAATATTTTTTTAGTTAAGATATTAATTATTATATTTTTCGTTAAGAATTAATCTTCTTTAATACAAAATTCTATTACTGGGTGAAAGTTGAACTTCTTTTTTAGAAATTTAGTTTTTTTTCAAGACTTATCATTTTAGTTGAAATTTCAACTACATTGTTTAAAATTCAACTATTTTGTTAAAAACTCATCTTTTCTGGTTGAAAATTTAACTATTTTATTGAACATTCTTTTGTTCTAAAAAATTCGCCCCTCTGGATTACAATTTTTTTTTGTTAGAAAAGTTCTTGCTTGAAAGTTTATCTTTTTTAGTTGAAAGTTCATCTTTCTTGTTTAAATATTCTTTTGAAGTCTTCTGAAAATTTTTTTATTTTGCCAGAAGATTCAACTTTTTTTTAATGCTAGGGTTTGAGGTTGAAGTTTAATCTTTTTTACGTTTGGTCTAAAATAAATTTATTTGTTTGTTGAAAATTCAACTAATGGTTTTAATATTTTCCTTTGTTGTAAATTCATCTTTTTGTGTTTTTTTCCTAAAACTTTCGACTTCTTAGCTTGAAAACTCAACTCTCTCGGTTAAAATTCATCTTTTTTAGTTGAAAATTCAACTAATTTTTGAAAAATGCGAAATATTTTGACTTAAAATCTTAAGTGTTTCATATTAAAATCAATATGTTACCTATACATTAATTTTATTCAAAAGAATCTATTAATGTATAGATTTCCGGAAAATAAAACAAGAATCCAACGATCAAATTTGGACAACCACCACAAAATGCTCCTGTTGCAATTCCTAAGAACAAAAAAAATGTGTTTCTTTGGACAATAATAAAAAAGAGGAAACAAAAATGAGAAGGCAACTAACCAAATCTTTAATTACTTCTATGTCCAAAAAACTGATTTAATTATTTTTTTCTATTTCATGGGTAAATTGAAGTTTTGGATGAAAACTGTTAGAAGCATTTTCAGAAATTCTATACACTACCTTGAGTCACTGTTAAAAATTTCCGCTAGAAACTTCCAACAACTGTAGTGGAAGTTTATTTCCGAAACGTAAGGTAACGCTACAATACAAAATGTTGTAGTTCCCAAATGCTGGTAATGCAATGGTACCTCACATATATTGGAATTTTACCATACATTTCCAGTAGCCAGTAAGACTTCTGTATCATATTGGCGGCTGGATATCTCGACACCTGTTGAACCGAAAAATTGAAAAAAAACGTAAATCATTTCTAAGGACATTCATGGAATTCACGTAATTAATTGAATTCTTGAAATTTTTGGAATTCAAGGTATTCATGGAATTCAAGAAATTCACGGAATATCAGAATTTCACGAAATTTACGGAATTCATGGAATGCCGGAAATTCATTGAATTAACAGAATTCATGGAATTCACGGAATTCATGGAATTAACAGAACTTATGGAATTCACGGAATTCATCAAATTCATAGTATTAAAGGAATTCAAAGATTTCATGGAACTAAAGGAAATCACGAAATTGGCGGAATTCATAGTATTCACGGAATTAATGGAATTCACGGAATTGACCGAATTCACGGAATTCACGGAATTTATGGAATTCATGACATTCATAGGAATCAAGGAATTCAAAGATTTCATGGAATTAAAGGAAATCACGAAATTGGCGGAATTCATAGAATTCACGGAATTAATGGAATTCACGGAATTGATGGAATTCACGGAACTCCAGGAATTCACGGAATTTATGGAATTCATGAAATTCATAGTAATCAAGGAATTCAAAGATTTCACGGAATTGGCAGAATTCATAGAATTCACGGAATTCATGGAATTCAAGGAATTGATGGAATTCAAGGAATTGATGGAATTCATGGAATTCCTGGAATTTACGGAATTCACGCAATCTAAGGAATTCACGACATTCAAGGATTTCAAGGAATTGAAGTAAATCACGAAATTTGCGGAATTCACGAATTCAAGGAATTCACGAGAACTGGTTTTTTCAGCGTGGCATGGCCGTTGGCCATGTTTTGGCCATGTTGGCCGTGAATTTCATTAATTCCGTGAATTCCATAACTTTCGTGAATTCCATGAATTCTGTGAGTTCCATGAATTTAGTGAATTCCGCGAATTCCATAAATTCCATAAATTCCATGAATTCCATAGTAGTAGTAGTAGTAGTAGTATACCATTAAGCCATTTCCCTTTCAGGGTAGGCGTGAAACTACCCGATTCCAAGTTTGGGCTCACCACACCCATAATATGCCAACAGCATACAGTATTCTCGAATGGTCACCCATCCAAGTACTAAACGCGCCCAACGCTGCTTAACTTCAGTGATCTGACGAGAACTGGTTTTTTCAGCGTGGCATGGCCGTTGGCCATAAAAAAATTTTAAATAAATTTCATGAATTCCATGAATTTCATGAATTTTGTGAATTCCATGAATTCTGTGAGTTCCGAAAATTTAGTGAATTCCGCGAATTCCATAAATTTAGTGAATTCCTCGAATTCCGTGAATTCCATAAATTTGGTGAATTCCTTGAATTCCATTAATTCCGCGAATTCCATAAATTCCGTGAATTCCTTGTGCACAATTTTCGATTTATAAACGCTACAATACATGCATTGGAATGCTCGACGGTGCTTCACGATTGTAGAAGTGTTGGAGAATTCCAAACATTTTTAACAGTGTAGGATTTTCAATTTGATTTTGATCTAATTTAAAATTCTCAAATTTCAATTTAGCTGACTTGGATTGGTGGTCATTTCTAACGCCCCTTTTTTTAACCTTATGTTTTTTAATCAGATCAAAGTTACATATGGTCCTGAGGCCTTCAGAAAGGTTAAATAATGGTGTGATATCAACCAAAAATTAAGAGGCAGTATCCTTCAGGAAAGGTTTTTGATTGAATGTCGAAGAAATGATGTTTTACCTAGAAAAATATTTTTCTTGGATAACAAATTTCGAGATTTTACTTTTCACAGTTTTTTTTGTAATAGACAATTTGAAAATAATTTGAAGAATTTCAAACTCTCAATGCTGAATTTACTGATCAAGGATGTTTCAAATCATGTTAATTTTTTAAAATTAAAAATTTCCAGGGTTAGAAGTGAATTAGAAGTATGTTTACAACAAGATTAAATCATTGATCTTTCAGAACATCAGATTTTCCTTAATCGAAGATTTTGAAACAATGATAAGAAACATGAGAACAAACCTTCTATTTTTATTGATCAACAAACTAATGTTCAAGAGCAAAATTTAAATTTACACAAGTATTTTGAAGAAGATCGGGATCCTTGGTTCGTCAATTTGGCAGATATTCAAATTTCTGATTCACTTACAGATACTCTCAGATTAGGTAAAGGTTTTAGTAACCATGTGATAAAAAGTAAGTCGAAACAAATGATGGAAATTGTCAAAGATGTTGAATCAAGTATACACAAAATTCCAATATTAGATCAGCAAGATTTCCGAAACGAGGTTTTACACTTGTCAAAGAGCTTTGTTGATGAGAATTGTTTGCACATTAGTAGTATTGATCGTAAAATTTCTGAAGGTTTCATGATAACGAAAGGTTTTCTTAAAAATAACCCTGATATAATTTGCATGAATGCTGATAAAGGCAATATTACAGTTTGTATTAGGAAATCAGATTATATTAGGGATATGGAGGATTTACTTTCCAGTCGTGATAATTTTCATTTATTGTATGAAAATCCATTAAAACAATTAAGAAGAGACACTTTCAAGATTCTAGACAATGGGAGAAAGAAAGGACTTTTAAGAAAAGATATAAGATGGACTGATATAAATACCGAAGACACAGTTTTTGCCAGATGTTATGGTTTGAGAAAGATGGCTATCCTTTGAGAAGAGTTATTTCAACTATTAACACTCCCACGAAATTTTTAGAACAAAACTTTAACTTGATACTTAAAGACTCCATTACACCTTCAAATACAATATCAAAAATAGCTGGGAATTCAAAAGAATTATTATTAAAAAAACTGTTCCTGATGACCATGTCATGATTTCTTTGGATGTTGTTGCAATGTTTCCGAGTATACCCCTTGAATTAGTTAAACAGGCAATTTTAAATAGACGGGACAATATAAAAACACGTACTCGATTAAGTCAAAAAGTTTTTATTAAAGGGATAGTTTTTATCATGAACTCAACTTATTTTAAATTCAATGGATCTTTTTATAGACAAAAGTTTGGTACTCCCATAGGTATGTTGATGACACCTTATTATGTATTCATCTAGCAAAGTTTTAGGCTGTTATTCATGCTTTTAACAGTTTTCATCCAAAACTTCAATTTACCCATGAAATAGAAAAAAATAAAATCAGTTTTTTGGATATAGAAGTAATTAAAGGTCAGGATGGTAATATTATTACCAATTGGCATAGGAAAAGTACGTATTCAGGTAGAATTTTAAATTTCTTTTCGGCTCATCCTATTCAAAACAGAATTGCAGTAATCAAAAACTTAGTTGACAGAGCTCTATGTTTGTCCCAAGTTTCGTTTCACAAATAGAATTTGAATATTGTTAGGAATATCGTTTTTCCTCATCATTACTTAATCCTACCTATTCATCGCCATTGGCCAGAATTAACTCTTACTGCTGGTACGCCACAAGGTCGGATACTTTCCGGATAGACATCTTATTGCATTTTGATAGGTTATATAAAAATATTTCCATTGATACATTTTTATGTAGTTTATTAGAACATGATAATATTACATGATCTCGAATACATTCGCATATATTCTTAAAAAATTTTGCACTTTATCTTTGGGTTCATTGGGCTGCCTTTGGGGCAGTTGTAAGCTTGAGAAAATCCTTCAGAATTTTGAACAACTGCGATAACTCTATCGCGAGATTTACTGTGCTCATCATCCTTGCTTACTAATTCATCATATTCTGGTGTTGAACTAGAGCACCATACCTATTAGAAACAATTATATTTTATTAACAATTTGTAATTATTATAACTAGCAACAAATGTATGCGCACATTGTGCGCGTTTTCCTCACTAGGTTTATATTTCCTAATATTGAAAACATAAACAATTTAAAAATATATAATAAAAAATTTGTAACGTTTAGTGTTTTAAACATTTCTGAAATGATTGTAATATTTTTTGATAGAAATTTATCGTTCTTAGTTGAAAATTATACTATTTTGTTCAAAATTTATTTTAATTTCATTGAAAGTTTATTTTTTTACTGAAAATTTAACTATTCTATTTTTATTTGAAAATTTATCTGTTTTAGGTGAAAATTCAACTATTTGTTGAAAATCAGTCTTTTTTGGTAGAAGAGGTCTCTCATTAGTTGAAACTTCATCTCTTTGGTTGAAAATTTAATTTTTTTGTTAAAAATTCGTTTATTTTTTGGTTGAAAATTTATTTTACTAATTGAAAATTCATGACTTTGGTTGAAAAATAATTTTTTTTTGGTTGAAGATTAATCATTTTAGTTAAAAATTCACTCTAACTATTCCATTTTTGTGGAAAATTTACCTTTTTTGATAGTATGTAATATTTTTTGTCAAAAAATTATCTGTTTTGTAGAAATTTAACTATTTAATTTTCTGTTATGAATTCATTTCTTCGGTTAAAAAAAAACTATTTAGTTGAAAATTGTTTATTTTTTGTTGATAAAAAATTCATGTTTTGGTTTGAAAATTCCACTATTTGGTCAAAAATTCATATTTTTGGTTAAATATTCACCATTGTAATTAAAAATTAATTTCCTTGGTTGGAAATTCGTTGTTTTAACTGAAAATTGAATTATTATTTTTTTTAATCATTTTTTTGAATGAAAAAAAAAATATTTTGTTGCGAATTCGTTTTTTTTTTTTTGGTTGAACACTTATTTTTCTAACATCTTAACTGTTTTAATTTTGATTGAAAATTGATCTTTTTTAGATGAAAATTTATGCATTTCGTTGAAAGTGTGTCTTTTTTGGTACAAAATTAATCTTTTGGGTTGAAAATTCAACTAACCTAACTACTTGGTTGAAAATTTATTTTTTCGACTTGTAAACACAACAAAAAAGTGTTAAAAATATATTTGGGAACAAAATTTTTAGGTGTATGATTAGTGTAATACCTCAAAGAATTTAAAATTGGGATATTGTAGCAACCCTGAATAAGGCCCTGTTCAATGCCAATAATATGTTTTCCATTACTTTGATTTCTTTTATCATTTAAATTTAGCACCCTTTCCAATGTGAAGCTATACATATTCCCACGAAATTCAAATAATGTAATTATTAATAATAAAGATAGAAAATACGATTTTTTAAATCCTAATTCAAAATGCTCATAAATTGTCATAGAACATAAAGGTCGAACATGTTCTCGAGCATATTCTCATGCTCGTGAGAATTTATCCAAGCATTTAAACTCTTTTGAACACTAATTGAAGTAGAGTTTTAATCATTGATGCTAAAATGTCCTAGCAATTGTTTTATAGTTGAAACCACGTGGTGATTTGAGGTTAGGATGAAACAAAAGAAAAAATGAATATATCGCACTATATTTTAATTTAAAATAATAATTATCCGTGCACTAAAGGGGGTGTTCAAACTGATTACTGAAATTAGGTTAATTTTAATTGGGGATCACGATTTCATTTGCTAACTACCAGAAGACGACGCAACGGTTTCGGATGAGAAACTGAAACAAGTATTAACGCAGTCGCCAGCAGTGCTCCCAATCCGGCTCCTCAACTGCACTGCGCTTGCGTTCCATCGGCAGTCTCATTGGATGTAAATTGCGCGCTTTCTTAAAACTATTGCATTAGTAAATCAATTTTTTATAATAAATCATCATTGTGGAAATAATAACAATTAATTTTGAGATCACAAAATAGTCTTCCAGAGTGCAAGGTGAAATAATCATTTGATTGTACTCCTTACAAATAAATAATTGATTTTAAATTCCAAGGAAGGAATATCCTTTTCCACCAATGTGAATTCTAAATCATTCATAATATTTTTTAGTACTTCATGATTATTATATATTGTGAAAAATTGATTTGCATATTTAATCATTTCAAATAAGCGCGCGATCAACATCCAATGAGGCTGCTGTTGGAATGCATGCGTAGTGCGGTTGGAAGCCAAATTGGGAGCACTAGTCGCCAGAAGCCGGACGCAGAGGGCGCCAGACATAGCGGTAAATTTGAAAGTGTACAGTCCAAAAACTGTCTGCCATGTGAGAAAATTCTAGAAATTGTAGCAATTCTGCTGTTTCTATTGCAGAATCGATAAAAGTTTTATTTAATAAGTGAAAACACTGGAAAACATTCAATGTTATTTGTTTCACGAATTTAAAAAAGCTCATTTGTGCTTTACTGACCTAACTAATCTTTAAATTATACTTTTCAGATAATAATTTATCTAGCATCCATTAGTATGTCTTTGATAATGTCATGTCTCTTAAAAAATGTGTAATTCTTACATAAGAAGTGTACCGAAATCTAATCGGGGTTGGCCCGGTCAGTAACCAGCCAGTTCCCGACTAGATGATTTGAGAAAAGGATAGCCCGGTCGGCTCAAGATCGGTTCCTGATCATAAATCATTAGGAATGAATCATTTTTCAATTTTGCATCACGCTTTTCAAAAAACGTATACTAACAAGCTGTCAAATTGACATAATGAAGAGACAAAAAAAATACTGTTATTATATATAACAAATATAATTATTTAATTGTGGAAATAATTACTTTGGCGAACGATAAGAAGAAAGCTTGCTCGTTAGATAAATCTTCAAATCCTGGTAATCTAGGTTCTTGTTTCTCTTTCTCAATTTCCTCCAAGGCTCGATAAACCAGGTCTACTCCTAATAAATCTGCCATATCTTCCCCAAGAGTTGTGTCTTCTCCAGAGTCCTTTATTAGGAAAAAAATATGATATATATTTTTTTATTAAGGGTCGTTCAAAAACTGTGTCACACTTCCAGGAGGGGGGGGGGGGGTAAACAGATTTTGTGACGATTTGTGACGTAGGATAGGGGGAAGATGTTCAATCACACATGGGAAATGTAAATGTGAGAAACAATTTTTTTAAATGCCTGAAAAAATAAAAAGTAGTGATTTTATATTACATGTAAAGCATATAAATACAATATAAAATTGACCTTTTTTAGTTGAAAATTTGACAATTCAGTTAAAAGTTGACTCATTTTGATTTAAATTCGTCTTTTTCGTAGAAAATTAATTTTCTTGATTAAAAATTTAACTGCTTGATTGAAAGTTGAACTACTTTGTTGAAAATACATTTTTTTAGTTACGGATCCACCTCTTTCGTTAAAAATTTTACTTTTCTGTTGAATTTGTTTTTCTTGTTGAATATGTTTTTTTGTTGCAAAATCAACTTTTCCATTATTTGTTGAAAATGAATCGCTTTTAGTTGAAAATTCAACAATTTGGATGAAAATATATGAATTTTGTTGTAAATGCACCTTTTTTGGTAGAAAATTGATCTTCATCATTGAAAATTCAATTACTTAGTTAAAAGATGAACCTCTTTATTCAAAATTCATCTTATTAGATATAAATCCATCTCTCAAGTAGAAAATTTAACTATTTCCTGAAACATTCGTTTTTTTATTTATAATCAATTTTTGCAACTGTAATTCAACTATTTCATTTTCGGTCAAGAATTGATTGTTTTTCATCTAAAATTCAACTATTTGGTTCAAAATAAACTTTTTGGTAGAAAATTCAACTGTTTTCGGGAGTATTCGCCTTTTTTATTTGAAAATTCATTTCTTTTGGCAGAAATTTAATTTTTTCGTTTAAAAATGCAACTGTTTGGTTCAAAATTAAGCTGTTTTGGTTGAGGATTCAACGACTTTGTTGAAAATGGGTAGTTTTTATTCAATTTAACGTTTTTTTATTTGAATATAAAAATATTTTCTGCGTCGAAATATCAACTATTACATTTTTCTTTGAGAATTAATCTTTTGTATTAAAAGTTCAACTAGTTGGTTGAAAGTTGAACATTTTTGTTAGAAATCTATTTGTTGGTTGAGGATTCATCACTTTAGATGAAATTCTAATTATTTTGTTAAAAATTCCACTATTTTGTTGAAAATTTCATTATTTTGTAGAAATTTGTCCTTTTGGATGGAAAATTCAAATTTATTCTAAAAAATCCGTCTTTTTAGCTTGAAAATTGATCGTTTTTAGTTGATAAATAAACTATTATACTTTTTTGGTGGAAATTCATATTTTTTTGTTTAAAATTCCTATACTTGATTGAAAGTTGTACTACTTTAAAAAAAACTTCATTTTATTGATTGCAGATTGAATTATTTTGTGGAAAATCCGTTTTCTTAGTTTAAAATTAATTTTTTGATCTGAAAATGTAAGTATTCCATTTGTTGATGAAAACTGATTGTTTTTAGTTAAATTTCAAACTATTTGTTTGAAAATTCATAGATTTTGTTGAAAATTCATTCTCTAGGGTTAAAAATTATATTATTTTTTGGTAAAAAAATACACCTTTTGGTTTGACTTTGTATTCTCGGGTTGAAAATTCAACTGTTTTTTTTAGAGAATTCGCCTTTATGACTGAAAAATTGCACTGATTGATTGCAAGTTGTACTACTTTAAAAAATTCATATTATTGTTTGAAGATTGAACTATTTTGTTGAAGATTCATTTTTTTTTGTTCGAAAATTCTACTGCTTTGTTGAAAATTCGTCTTTTTGGATTCCAAGTTCATCTCTTTTGGACTTTAACTTTATCTGTTTTGGTAAAAAATTTTAATGTCTTCTAAACAATGTGTCTTTTTGACATAAAAATTATTTTGCTGAAAATTGAACTATATGGTTGTAAATTCAACTGTTTGGTATAAAATTAATTTTGTTTGTTTGTTGAAAATTCAAGTATTTGGTTAAAATTTTATTTTTTGTTTTTGTTGAAAATTCATCTAAAAAAGAAGATATTCAATTGAATTTCTGCCTACCGATATAAAACAACCTGCCCTCTCTATGAAGGCACTTCCATCCGTATCATCCAAATCAACTTCATTTCCATTCTTGTCGAATAAAATTCCTGGAAAAGAATTTTTTTTATTAAAACTTAGCAATTATAAAAAAATTAACAAACAAAAAATTATTTTAAAAATTCTACCTGTAATGTCAAAGCCATGTCCAACTTCGTGACCCATAATAATACCAAGCCCACCAAAATTTACTGTTCTGTGCATTAACAAAAAATGTTCATGTATATTAATATTATAAAAAAACGAACAGTTTTTTTCTTGTTTTACTTACTCAGGTTGGGCAACAGAATAAAATGGAAATTGAAACATGCCCGCAGGAATAACTGTGAAAATTTTTAAATTTAGACAATAGTTATAAATAATTATAAGAATCATAATTTTTGAAAATTAACTTACTCAGTTCATTGTATAAATGATTATAGGCGGCATTAACTAATGTTGGATACCAGCTGCGAAATAAAAAAAAATTTTATGAAGTTACTTAAGGTAGCATATTATTTTTTTCAAAAATTTTAAATTACCCACCCTAAATCAATCACAGGGTTTCTAAGAGTTCGCAACAGTTTTTTCAGGGAATATTTTTTATACATTAATATGTTATCCAAATATTGGTGGCCAATTGGCATCTGCAATGAAAAATTTCAACATTTTAATTTATATATGTTTATGAGGGTGATCTTAGACATACGGTCAATATTTTTCCCAAATAAAAAAATAATAAAAAAAAAAAATATGTTCCAAATTTCAACCCCGTTTTCAGTTTCAGCCCATAAAAGGTATTTTTTATAAATATCAAAGAAAGGCGTCAAAGTTTTATCAAATTTTTTTTAATGATTGCAAAGCAGGTTCAGATGTTAAAAATTCAAAATTTTCAATAAATCCAAAAAGGCGTTTGTTTCGATTACAAAAAAATTATTATTTTTTCTATTTTTCGAGGAAAGCCTCTCAAACTTGAAAAGATGAGCAAGTCTGTTTGCAAAAACTATGCAATAGGGAATGACAGCATACATTTTGAAAAAAAATTCAAGATGGCGGATGGTTCACTCTGAAAAATGATTTATTAATCCATTTTCAACGGAAGCCTCTCAAACTTGTCAAATTAAGCAAATTCATTTTCAGAAACTGTGCAGTAGTCGGTGAGAGCCACAATTTTTGAATGATCCAATATGGCTGCTATCTTGTTTTTTTTTAATTACAGCTATCACCGACTGCTGCATAGTTTATGAAAATAAATTTCATTATCTTGCCAATTTTGAGAGGCTTCCGTTGAAAAATGGAGGAATAAATTATTTTTTTATATGTGACTAGCCGCCATCTTGGATTTTTTCAAAATGTATGCTATCACAGGCTCCTCTACAGCTTCTTCAAACAAATATGCTTAGCACACAATACTTGAGAGGCCTTCGTTGAAAAATGGTGAAATTAATCATTTTGTCCAAATTTTAACCAGTCGCCATCTTGAATTTTTTGAAAATTTTAGGTTTTAGTAACTTCCTGGCAGTTTTTAAAAACAAATTTGTTCAATTTACCAAGTTTGAAAGGCTTCCGTCCAAAAGAGGAGAAATAAATGATTTTTTGTAATTTCACCAGCGGCCATCTTGAATTATTTGTTTTAATCTATACTATCACCGACTCCAGCACAGTTTTTTTAAACAGATGTGTTTAACATACAAATTTTGAGAAGCCTTTGTTCAAAAATGGTAAAATTAATCATTTTCTCCCAATTTTAACCGACGCCATCTTGAGTTTTTTTCAAATTTTAGCTTTCATTAACTTTATTTATTTATATATTTTGATTTTAGCTTTCAGTAACTTCTGGGCAGTTTTTAAAAACAAATTTGTTTGAGGCTTCCGTCAAAAAATGGAGAAATAAATGATTTTTTGTAATTTCACCATCCGCCATCTTGAATTTTTTTGTAATATATACTATTACCGACTCCAGAACAGTTTTTTTTAAACAGATGTGTTTAACATACAAAATTTTGAGAGGCCTTTGTTGAAAAATGGTAAAATTAATCATTTTCTCCCAATTTTAACCGACGCCATCTTGAGTTTTTTGCAAATTTTAGCCTTTATCAGCTTTATTCATTTATATATTTTGATTTCAGCTCTTAGTAACTTCTGGGCTGTTTTTAAAAACAAATTTGTTTGAGGCTTCTGTCAAAAAATGGAGAAATAAATGATTTTTTGTAATTTCACCAGCCGCCATCTTGAATTTTGTTTTAAATCTATAGTATCACCGACTCCAGCACAGTTTTTTTCAAACAGATGTGTTTAAAATGCAAATTTTGAGAGGCCTTTGTTGAAAAATGGTAAAATTAATCATTTTCTCCAAATTTTAACCAGTCGCCATCTTGTGTTTTTTGAAATTTTCAGCTTCCAGCGACTACTGGACAGTTTGTGAGAAAAATTTGTTCAATTTTCTAAGTTTGATAGGCTTCTGTCAAAAAATAGAAAAATAAATGATTTTTTGTAATTTGACCAGCCGACACCTTGCATTTTTTTTAACTTCGGCTCTCGCAATTATTTAATAGTTTCCACAAATAAACTTGTTCATTTGATCAAATTTGCTTTTATTAAATGGGGTACCTTATAAAATGAAAAAATTAATCATTTTCTTGTAATATAAACAGGCGCCATTTTGGATTTATTTAAAGTTTTTGATTTTTAATATCACTACTTGCTTGGTGTTCATTAAAAATATTTGTTTAAATTAGATCATATTTGTTTATAACTACAGAAAATATCATTTTTGCATAATTTTCCCCATGTTAATCAGATAAGAAATTTCAAGGTTAGGCGACAATTTTGACCGATTTCGCTAAAATTTGGGACAGATATTTTTTTGGGCATTGGAACGAAATCCGCTCCTGAAAGAACAATTATTCTGAGTTCAAAAATTAAGGGACACCGTAATGTTTATATTATATGTAAATACAAAAAATGAAATTAATACGCACCCCACGGTAAAAATTGACGAGTGCTGTATCATTTTCGTACCAATTCGGATAACCAATAACAGTTTGCATATTTTGAATTTTTTCAATTGTTATTTTTCTAAACTTATCACTCATCCAATCAGATTTCAAGATTTCTTTCGTCATCTCTTTTTGAATACTGGAAAAAATTTTCTCGCCCTACAAATAAAATCGTATTTTGAATCACAAAAAAATAATCCATGAAATGCAGATGAGAAATATTTACTTCTTCTCTCATGTCGTCCTTAAAATATTTCTTGACAAAATAATAAGATACTGCATGTTTCATCGTCATTTCTTCAACGCATATTTCCCATCTAAAAAAAAAATAATATTTTCCTTTATAGATCGGTACAGCCGGACCTTTATGGACATTCCTACCTTACCGACCTCGTGGCCGTTCTAGAGATGAAGAGGTTCATGTCCGTACTAAGTTTCTCGAGTGTTGTTGATAACGTTAGAAAGAGATATTGCGCAATATCATTTTCTGACGTTACCTAGAATACTCTAGAAACTTAGCACGGACACGAACCACTTAAGCTGTGGAACGGTGTCGAAGCCGGTCCGAAAGCCGGTTTCATGTGCAAATTCCTACTTTGCCGACTTCGCGACCGGTCCACAGCTGGAATGGTTTCTAGAGTGTTATGGATGACGTCACAGAATGATATTGCGCAATTTCATTTTCTGACTTTATGTAGAATACTCTAGAAACTTAGCACGGACACGAACCACTTTATCTGTGAAACGGTATCGAAGCCGGTCCGAAAGCCGGTTGCATGTGCAAATTCCTACTTTGCCGACTTCGGGACCGATCCACAGCTGAAATGGTTCGTGCCCGTGCTAAGTTTCTAGAGTGTTCTGAATGATGTCACAGAATGATATTGCGCAACATCATGTTCGGACGTTATTCAGAATACTCTAGAAACTTAGCACGGACCCGAACCACTTGAACTGTGGAACGGTGTCGAGGTCGGTTCAGAAGCCGGTTCTATGTGCAAATTCTTACTTTACCCACTTCGAAGCCGTTCCACAGATGAAGTGGTTTGTGTCCATGGTAAGTTTCTAGAGTGTGTGGATAACGTCAGAAAAAGACATTGCGCAATAACATTTTCTGACGTTATCCAGAATACTCTATAAACTTAGCACGGACACGAACCACTTCAGCTGTATAACGGTCTCGAAATCAATCCAAAATCCGGTTCTATGTGCAAATTCCTACTTTAACAACTTCGGGGCCGTTCCACAGATGCAGTGGTTCGTGTCCATGCTAGGTTTCTAAATTTTTCTGGATGACGTCACAGAATGATATTGCGCAATAACATTTTCCGACGTTATCCAGAATACTCTAGAAACTTAGCATGGACACGAACCACTTCAGCTGAGAAACGGTGTCGAAGCCGGTCCGGAAGCAAGTTCTATGTGCAAATTCCTACTTCACCGACTTCGCGACCGGTTCACAGCTGAAATGGTTTCTAGAGTGTTCTGGATGACGTCCCAGAATGATATTGCGCAACATCATTTTCTGACGTTATTCAGAACACTCTAGAAACTTAGCACGATTAAGAACCACTTCAGTTGTGTAACGGTTTCGAAATCGATCCGAAAGCCGGTTCTATGTGCAAATTCCTACTTTACCGACTTCGAGACCGTTCCACAGCTGAAGTGGTTCGTGTCCGTGCTAAGTTTCTAGAGTGTACTGGATAATGTCTGAAAATGATATTGCGTAATATCATTTTGTGAATTCATCCAGGAAAATCTAGAAAATTAGCACGGACGCGAACCACTTTAGCTGTGGAACGGCCTCGAAGTCGGTAAAGTAGGACTTTGCACATATAACCGGCTCTGCCTATCTACTTTTTTTGTACTCTATTTATTGCATTAAAATATTCAGTTTGTTCACAATTGTTAAAATTACCTCGGTTTCTCGTTTTTCACTCCAGAGAGATGTTTCTTAAGTTCATAAGACAATTCTCTCATCTTCAAGGTTGTATATGGCAGCATCTGACTTAGGAAATTCCAATGAATATAGTTCACTAAAAAAATTATAATTTTAGTTTTCATAAGAAATATCTGTAAGAAATTTGATATTTTTTATGCTTTAACTAATTTGATTTTTATTTAAATAATACCTAAAGTTCGTGGGTTTGTCTCAGCCAGTATGTTCTTCAGTTTTTCCAAATATGCTACAACTTGTGGCTCTAGATAAAATATCTCGTCTCCATTGAGCCTAATATTTACTTCGGCAAACAAGTTTGCCATAGTTTGTTCCCAGTTTATCTATAAGAAAATGTTAAATATTGAACAAATAACAACAAAATAATAATTATTGTACAATATTTTATTTTTAATAAAGCCTATGTGATTTAGGGGACGTCCATAAACTGCGATACCAATTTTGAGCTATTTTGAATTTTTAATAAACATAGTTGAATCCTCAACCAAATAGATAAATTTGTAACAAAGATGGATATATTTCAAACAAAATAGTTGAATTTTCAACTAGAAAAAAAAAATATTTTTTGAACCAAAAATGAGATCGTCAAATTTGTTGTCTTTGTTTAACCTTCAACCAATTCATCTCAACCAAAAAAGACAAATTTTTGTCCAAATAGTTGTATCTTTAACCACAAAGATGAATTTTCAACAAAATAAAATAATTTTCTACCAAATAGTTGATTTTACAACCGAAAATGAAAAAGTTAAATTTTCAATTAAAAAAATTAATCTTTATCAAAAAAGCAAAACAAATTTTTAACAAAAATTGAATTTTCTACGAAAGTGAATCTTTAAAAAAATGAATTTTTAATAAAGTAGTTCAGCTTGCAACCAATGAGTCGAATTTTGAAAAAAAAGTTTATTTTTATTTTTTTATTTTTATTTTTTTATTTATTTTTATTTTATTAAAGATGAATTTTTATCAAAGAAAAATGGCTTTTTTATCACAAAAGATGAATTTGTAACCCAAAAGACGAATTTTTAACAAAACATTTTAACTTTCGAGAAAAAAAAGGACTTTTTAGAAGAACTGTAAAATTTTCAAGAAAAATGTTCATTCTCAGCCAAGAAATATGAATTTCTTACCAATAGAGAAGAATATATAAGCCTAAAAAACGGATTTTTTAGAATTCAATTTAATTTTTAACCAAATAGATGAATTCTTAACTAAATAGTTAAATTTTCAACTAAAAATGATACTTTTTGAAGCAAAAATTGAATCGTTAAGTTTTTATTTGAAAAATTAATTCTCATCAATAACAAAAAAACAATTTTTCAAAAAATTCCAACTGAAAAAACCTAATTTTTAATCAAATAGTTCAATCTTTAGCGAACAAGATAAATGTGCAATGAGAAAGATTAATTTTATAACCATAAAGACGAATTTACAACAAGATACATAAATTTTCGATAAAATCATTAATTTTTCAACTTATAAGAAACAGAAACGAAATAGTTAAATTTATAGATTAAAAAATAATTCTTGAACCAAAAAAAAAAGGAATTTTCAACAAAAAACTTAAATTTTGAACCAAAGAGGTGAATCTTGAAAAAATAAGTTCGTACCAATGTAGTACAACCTTCCACCAAGTAATTGAATTTTTAAACTAAAAAGATTAATTTTTAACTAAATAGTCAAATTTTCAACAAAATATATAATTTTTAAGAAAATTGTTCACTTTTGAAGCGAAAAAGATGAATTATCTTTTTAAAAAAAGGTTGAATTTTCAACCCAAAAATATAATTTTCGAAAAAAAGTTAATTTTCTACAAAATAGTTATATTTTCAGAAAAGTTGTAAATTTTAATTAATTTTTTACCAAAAAAGATGAATTCTCAACGAAACTTGTAATAACTGATGTTTCAACCAAAAAATATTTCAATTTGAAATAGAAAACAATTGAATTCGACCAAAAAAATACGAATTTTCAACAAAATCGTTGAATCTTTGACCGAAACACAATCATCTACAACCAAAAATTTGCATTTTTAACCAAAAAGGATGAGTTTTCAAACACGAAAACTAATCAATTTTTATTCAAGAAAATTAATTTTATTAAATTGGAATAGTAAACTACCAACTAGTTCAATTTTTGACCAAAAATATAGCTTTTTAACAAAATAGTCGCATTTTCAAAAAAAATAAATAAATTTTTATCCAAATAGTAGAATTTTCATCTAAAAAAAAAATGTATTCCGAACCAATAAACTAATAGTGAACTTTTCAATTAAAAATAGCTGGATTTTCTTATTGTTCAAATTTATCAATTTTTTTCAAAATTATTTTATTATTAATAGCAAATCTATTAAAATACAAAAACAAAATTAAAAATCCACCTTGAATAAAATTAAAAGCCCCTTACCTGTGATGAATTTTTCAAATCTGATGAGCTTTCAGAACCAAAAATCTTTTTTATAAATTGTATAGGTCCAAATGTGGGTTCGTAATGTGAAATTTTACTTTTCTGAAAAAATCGAATGTTTTTTTTAATTAAGAATTTGATTTATTTTAGATATCGAAAAAAAAGTTATCTCACGGCTCCCAGTTTCTTTTCAAAATCGATTATATCCTTAATATCTGTATCGAATTGCTCTTCACCAATATGAGCTCCCCTTTCTTGCGCGAATGCTAAAGCCACTTCTTTGATGAAGTTTGCATAACTTCCGTCATCGTACATCTTGGTTCGATTTAAATCCATATTATACGGCATCGAGACTACCGGGGGTAATTGTGGAATTTTCAGCTACATTGATAACAAAAATCAGAATATATAGTAAAAAATAAGTACCCTAGAATCTTTTCTGCTGAATTTGGCCGCATGACGCAACCTGATGCAACTAACGCGCTGAGAGTGCGGCCTTAGAGCTGTTTGCTCATCTCATCACGGAACTACGGAACCCATCAGTTCTAGGTATATCGTAAACCGAGGGTCCTTATAACGGAAGTTGAGTGTATTATTATATTTGGCAATTATTTAAATAATTTTCATTTCTTGAAACAATTTTTTTCTCTTGTGAAGAACGGAAAGTTATTCCTTTCTTGAAATAATGAAACAATTAACGGTTGTGTAGAATAATATTTGGGTTTTAAGGATATTTAGCAATTATTCAAAATTCAGTTAAAGCAATTGAATTCAATTGTCTAAACAAATGGTTATTGTTTAAACAATTAGGTTATACGTTTCCATGAAAAAAGGCAAGTGAATGATTATTAATATTATTAAAATAATTGTGAAATAGCTTTAACAAAAAAAAATTATACTCAACGTTTGTTGATTGTGTCATTTATTGCAGAAAATAATAACTCTTCGTGCTTAACACGGTAAGAAATTGTATAAACAAATAAAAATTATTCAACTAATGGCCAAATATACTTTAAAAAAATATTACTCTCAACATTCGTTAATTGTGTCATTATTCGGAAAAATAATAACTTTTAATTATGATAATAATGAGATGTTTGAATAAATTGTTTAAACAATGTATTATTATTTATAGAAATATTCTCTTAGAATAATTGTAGAAAGTAGCGATTTTTTCTTAAATTTTCCACTTTTTGGCAACACGTTGATTAGAGTGAGGTAATAATTAATTAAAGTTAACAAATATAATTTTTGTAACAATTTATTATTATTTTTAATAATATTCTCTTTGAATAATGCTAGAATCTTTCTTTTTTTACTCAAATTATTAACTTGTTGTCCTTTTTACATTCAACATGATCCATATAGAAAATTTAAAGAATATTTTAAATATCTGGTTTCATTTCAGAAAAATATATCTACAAAACAGAAAGAGTTTGTTTAAAAAGTTATTCTTTCTCATTTTTATTTATTGTTTGTTCATAGCTGAAAATCCAAAGCAATGTTAAAAAATTCAGTAAAAAAAATAAACCTTCTGGCATTACTATAAGAGAAGATAGTTATGAACAATTATGTTTGGTGAATTGCATTCATTATTATTAGCCCACTTTATGTGAAAAGTCGATAAAAAGTAGGAAATTTAAAAAAAAAATTCAAATTTGTAGCATTATTCAAAGAGAATATCATTAAGAATAATAATAAATTATTTTAATAATTATGTTTGTTCACTTGCATTAATTATTACCAAACTGAATAAAAAATGTACAAAAAATTCAAAATCTCAGAAAAAGCAGCAGCTATCTAGCATTACTACAGAAGGACATAGTTAGAAACAATAATAATTTGTTTAAACGTTTAAAATTTGGAGTTTAAGTATTTTTTAAACTACATTAATTATTACTTCACACCGAGTGAAAAATGGACAAATGTTGAAAATTTTAGAAAAAACCACAACTTACTAGCAATATTTAAAAAGAACATTATTTAAAATAATAATAAATTGTTCACACGATTATTTTTGTTAACTTTAATTGATTATTGTTTCGCTGTAACTGAAAAGTTGAGAGCAAGTTCAAAAATTCAGAAAAAGCCGCGACCTTCTAACTCTATTCTAAGAGAAAATTGCTATAAACAATAATAAATTGTTCAAATATTTTTTTCAAACAACTAATTATCAGTAGGAAATAATCTTTCAGGTATAGTGAACAATTTGTACCAAAAGAAACCACTAAAATATAATAATTAGCTCCAAAAACTAGCATAACCCAATTTTTTACTTATGGGGTTTTTTGGGTCCCTATAAACCAGACTTATGGGGGCGGATTTCAAAAAGCAATTTTTGATACGTATTAGACAAAGAAGCACCTCGCACTTACAAAAAAGTGTTTTGTAGCTTATTAAGACGTAGATAAGTCGTTCGAACCTGCTAATCCCATATTTTCCCTCCCCTACTCTCCCTACTCGCCATACATTTTCCTACTTTCCCTTTCCTCCCCTACTTTCCGTCTCCACACTTGAACTTTTGCTTCCTCTCCATCCCCAACTTCTTCCTCAACTACTTCCCCCTCTCCACACTTCTCCCTACATTTCCCCTCACTTCTTCTACCCCAAACACTTCCTCTAACTTCCCCTATTTATCCTCCTTTCATTTACCACGACTTCTCCTAAATTCCCTACCCTTCTTTCCCCGCACGTCCCCTGCTTCCAGGCCCCTCATTTCCCCTTACTATCCATACGTCCCCTCTTCTCATTATCTTTACTTCACTCCTTTCATTTCCCCTCACTTTCCCTACTTCCTCTTTCCTCATTTCCCCGACTTCTCACCCTCCTATGAGCTGTGAGCCGTTGTCTGTTGTAAGTTGTGAGTTGTGAATTGTGGGCTCTGGGTTGTAAATTGTAAGTTGTAAATTGTGAGTTGTAAGTTGTGAGTTCTGAGTTAGGGGGATGCGCGAAATTTCCCCGACTTCTCCCCGATGAGTTGTGAGTTGTCGGCCGTTGTGAGCCGTTGTAACCGGTCGTGAGCCGTTGTAAGTTGTGAATTGTGGGTTCTGGGTTGTGAATTGTAAGTTGTGAGGTATGAGTTGTGAGTTGTGAATTGTGAGTTGTGAGTAGTAAGTTGTGAGTAGTAAGTTGTGAGTAGTAAGTTGTGAGTTGTGAGTTGTGAATTGTGAGTTGTGAGTAGTAAGTTGTGAGTTGTGAATTGTAAGTTGTGAGTAGTAAGTTGTGAATTGTGAACCGTGAGCCGTTGTAAGCCATTGTAACCAATCGTGAGCCGTTGTGAGTTGTCAATTGTGGGTTCTGGGTTGTGAATTGTGAGTTGTGAGTTGTGAGGTATGAGTTGTGAATTGTGAGTTGTAAGTAGTAAGTTGTGAGTTGAATTG
>CAKNYM010052927.1:948606-963606 GCA_932195095.1 Andricus curvator
TTTCAATAAATTGAAAGGATTTCAAAGGATTTTTAATATTGTGAAGTATTGTTAAAATTTTCACGGAATTCTCAATAGATTGTAATAAATATAAGGGGTTTCAAAGTATTTGAAATATTTTAGGGTATTTTAAAGGTTCCAAGGAATTTCCAAAAGCATTAGACCAATTTAGGGCTTTTTTTAATATTTCAAGACATTTTCAATAGATTCCAATAATTTGAAAGAATTCTAAAGAATTTAAAATATGTTAGGGGTTTTCAAAGATCCGAAGGAATTTTTAATACATTTCAATAAATTAGAAGGATTTCAAAGAATTTGGAATATTTTAGGGTATTTAAAAATATTCCAAATTTTTTTTAATAGGTTGCAATTAATATAAGAGGTGCAAAATATGTAAGAGTATTATAAAGGTTCTAAGACATATTTTGAAGCCTTACAAATTTGTAAGGAATTTCAAATGATTTTGAATATTTCAGGATAGTCCAAAATGTTCCTAAGGATTTTTAATAGATTTCAATAAATTGAAAGGATTTTCAAGGATTTGGAATATTTTAGGGTATTTTCAAAGATTTCAAGGAATATTCAATAGCTTACAATACATTAAAAGGATTTGAAATATTTTAAGCTATTTTCAAAGATTTGAAGAAATTTTCAAAACTTTCCAATAAATTAAAAGGATTTTGATGGATTTGAAATATTTAAGTTATTTTCAAAGATTTCAACGAATTTTTAAAAGCTCTAAAAAGTTTTATGTAATTTTAAAGTATTTGAATAATAATAATAATGATTCAATAAACATATTTAATTTTAAAGCCAAAAAATTGAATCACCTACAAAACAGTAGAATTTTTAACGCGAAAGTTCATTTAAAAGCAAATTGTTGAATTTTTAACAATAATTATGAATCTCAATAAAAAGAAATAATTTTTTTCACAAAGCAGTTCAACTTTAAGTCAAATAATCGACTCTTCAACCAAAAAAGAATAATTCTTAACGAAGCATATAACAGTTGATATTTCAACCAAAAAATTATATTTTTAACCAAGTAGGAAAAATGTTCAACCAAGAAGATTAAATTGCTACCAAGAAAGACGAAATTGTAAAGAAATACATGGATTTTCAACCAAAAAGTTCAACTTTTAACTAAAAAAGATAAATTTGTAACCAAATAGTTGAATTTTTAAATAAAAATGATAAATTCTTAACGAAAAATAGAATAGTTTAACTGTCATTCAAAAAAATTTATGTTGAACCAAACACGAAACGAATTTTTATAAAAATAATTACATTTTCAACCAGAGATGAACCGTCAACTAAAAAAATGAATTTTTAACAAGGTAGTTAAATTTTTGAAAAAATATGACTTTTTGACAATATAGTTGTATTTTCAACAAAATAATTAAATTTTCAACCAGAGATGAACCTTCAACTGAAAAAATCAATTTTTAACAAGGTAGTTAAATTTTTGAAAAAATATGACTTTTTGACAATATAGTTGTATTTTTAACAAAATAATTGAATTTCTAACCAACTCATAGAATTTTTAACCAAACGAGATGAATTCCGAGCAAAAAATATAATAGAAGTATATAATATACTTAGTTACTAGCCCCACTTTCCTCAAACTGATCACTGAGCTTTATGGAAAGTACCACGAAGCCACTTTTCTTAGGACTACACCACTGAACATAAATAATAATTTCATAAAGTTTCTTATTTAAAATATAAAAGATCTGATATTTCTAAATTTCGTATCTGTATATTTTGTAAATGTAAACTGATAGACATGTTCTGAAATTTATCATAAAAAGCGGTTTAAAACTTTCCGAGATATCACATTTTCAACCAAATTCATCAAAAAATTCAGTGACATAACTGTAATTTGGTAAAGATACTTTGAAGGAAAAAAAACCCAATAATTTGACAATAAAAAACAGTAAAAAGTGACTGAATTTATATTATTCAAATATTAATTAAATCTTAAGGCCATGTGATGAGTGAGTCACGTGACCAGATTCCTACCTTACCGGCACTTTTTTTATTTCCCGACTTATTTTCACACGAAGCGCCACATCGAGTTGAAAATTTGGAATACTAAATAGGAAGCACTAAGAAAGGTGGGTCTTGTCCTGAATTTTTATAATTATGAAAAAAGTATTTTTTGTAAATAATTTTTTTTGCTTTTTTCATGATTATTGAAATTTGGGACCAGACTCACCTTTCTTGGTGCTTCTTATTCATTATCCCAAATTTTCAACTCGATGTGGCTCTTCGTGTAAAAATAAGTTAGGAAATGAAAAAAGTATCGGTAAGGTAGTAATCCGGTCACTTGACCCACTCGTCACATGGCCTTAATTCGACTTACCTTCTTTATAAACAAGATTCTGGATAAAACTGCTCACTATTCCCAATGTATGATAATAGCACTTTTATATTCAATCTTTCTTGCACCTGATCCGTTGCCTTGATGTGCGCTCTGTGTAGGTCGAAATTTAAATGATAATTTCGATCTAAGGTTTTAGACTCTAAGTAACCAGGGCTTAAACTTTGGACAAGTTTATCACTTAAGTTTCTGAAAATTTTTCACAGTGTACCATCTTACACTACGTGCCCGAAATACTTCTAATACTCTTTCCAAATCTTGGATAGCTTCGTTTTCATTCTGCGCAAGAATGATTATGTGTCGAGATACACCGGTATAAGGTCTTCGCGAAATAAATCTTTAAAAATGTGCGTAATTTACCTCTGGAAAACGTGTGGCGAGTTACTAAGGCCAAACGGCGTGTAGTTAAACTCAAATTGCCCCTTCGCAGTTACAAAAACTTCCGTCTTTTCTCGTCTATTTCGACATGATGAAACGCATTCTTTAGATCTATCGTACTATAGACTCGAGCATGAACCAATTTATCTAACTGTTCATCAGTGACAGGTGGAGGTTGATGGTCGCGAACTATCTTCTTGTTCAAAGCGTAGTAGTCTACGCAAACTCTAGGTGCCCCGTTTTTTCTACGAACTACAACTCCAGGGCTAGCGTATTCTAAGCAATTGGGACGTATGATCCCTTTCGCTAACCATTCGTCTATTTGTTGCCCTGTCTCTCGTTGCTCTGATAAAGGTGAACGGCGTGCAGTCTGACTTACAGGAATGTCATCTTCAAGCGAAATCTCCATCTTGACTGGCTTAGCTTCCTCACCCTGAGGGCGGTATTTCTCTATCAATGATTTTACTTTATCCCTAGATTCCAATATAAGATGACTATACGCGTTCTCATGCGGTAACTCTATGACCTGAACACAATGTAAAATATTTATTTCATCGTTCGGAAGCTTTTTAATACATGCATTGAAACCAGTTATAGAGACAGACGCAGATCTTGATGAACGATTACCAATGATAGTTTCAAAATCTTTCTTTCTTAGCACATCGTACCGCAACTCATATACCTCATCGTCGAGCTCTGTTAGCAGTATGGAACTTACTACTGTACTCGTGCGATCCTCTGCAGACATCCAGCACAACACCTTAGGACCTTGACCCATTTCCGGTCATCCTATTTTCTAATAAACGTCGTGGATTATCAAGTGTACATCGCTGCCAATATCCACCTGGTAAGTGATAACCTTACTGTTCAGCTTCGCATCTTCATACACTCGGCAGTACTCCTTCTGGTGGACCTTGACTGCTCTGCTTCCTCTGCATAGTTCGGCTTATCTTCACGGGCAATCTTAACATGTTGTAACAAAGTTACAAGCACCCCGATACCATACGACCCTGTGGGCCTAGGACCAGGAGTTGGGACAATACCACTTCCTGGTTCTAATACTCAAATCCTCATCCTCAAGAGTCAGTCTTGTGGGGCCTACCAGAACCGGTGACCGTGTAACTCCAACCCTCTAGTACCCACAACGAAGCCCCATCGCCTCAGGACGATAGCATTGCCACCAACGCTTCACAACCATTCCAGGATCTTGGTATCACCGTCCGAGTTCCCGAATTTCTTCACTCGATCTTAGCTTCATCGCTAGGTTCGGATTCAGACCTACTGTAAGATGGTTAATTAACCATTTATGTGTAAACTCGATTTAAATCATTGACTTCACCCGCTTTTCGACGCTCCAATTCCTTCCCTTCCCTTTATTTACTGAGATCCCTCACAATGTGCTAAAGATCCTGAAGATCCCCGTTCTGTTTGAATGCACTTTGAGGCCACGTGGCCTAATTGTTTGCAGCTAGAAAACTTCACGCCCTTCTCGAGAAGCTTACAGTCTCTTGCTCCGTGCCCTCGGCCTCCGCAGTTATACCAACGCTGAGGTTTCTCCATCTTTTCCCTTATTGCTCTCCTTTGACAGACCTTCTTCTTTAGGTAGTATCTTCTTGTCAGCCTTGCTTGTCCTTTCCTTCATCAGTTTATAGTCTTCGAGCGATCTCTGGAACTTGTCGATGGTCCATTTGCCGTAGAGCATCGCTTTGTTTATTTCCGAATCTGTGATCCCGGCAATGACATACTTAATTATGGACCGACCCGCGCGATTTCCTTGACTCCCCAGAGATCTCATTTGCAGGAGGCATTCCTTGAAGGATTCTGTAGGCAACTTCTTCCTTCTTTGCATTGCCTCGTGGAGATCGCATCCTTTCATCTCAGATCCGAACTTGTCTTTCAGCCCGGCTTCCAAGTCCTCTCATTTCGTAATGGTACATTGGTCTTCTAGCCAAAGTTCGCGAGACCTATCAGGGACTTTTTTGCACAGGCTAGTGTATGTAGACCTGTCCAGCCGTGCATTTCTTTGTACTCAGTTAGGTGGACAACGCATTGATTGATGGTGAAGGCTAGATTCTCACCATCAAATTCATTTATGGTCCCGTCTACGCTTCTCAGCTAAATGGTGTTTTTCTCGTACTATGGGGGTTGGTATTGGTGGATGCTCTCAGCTGTTCTTACAGCTCGTCAATCGGCCATTGCAACTCTCGTTCCCGTTCTGTGGCCATAGCTGCTTCTCGAATTGCGTTGTCAAGTACGTCATGGTCGTCCTCGTCCTCTTCTTCCTCTCCGCTGCTTCCTTCGTCTTCTTCTTCGGTCGAAGGGAGGGTCTGTATAGGGAAAGACCCAAAGTAAACCCCACCAATGTTACTTCTCGAATCTTCGTCGTGGCCCGAGTCTTCTGAAGTACTCTCTCTTCCTCTGGTGCTTACGTCTTCCATCCTGGCTTCCGGCGTCTGAATTTCCGTCGCCTCTTTGGCACCCTTGGACTTCAATGTTGAGGAACGAGGATCTACCATGCCACCTAATGCCGCAATCACTCTTCGTTCTCCGCACGTCGTAACTTATTCATCTGAGCTGCTTGATCCTTTGTCGTAACTTCGTTCCTCATTACTTTGTAACTTCTTGTGGTAGTTGGAGGTGCTCGCTCTACTTCCTTTGTTATTCAAGGTGTCTTTCCTACTTCGTCGCTTCGTCTTGGCGCCACTTCACAATCACATATCCTATTTTTCTGTTCACCGGAAAAACACACTGGAACCCGTCCTGTTCATCACTCATACACATACACAGTCATTGTTTATCACTCACTTCGCATTTACGTTAACGAATTGCAAGGTTATGCAGTAACAATTTAACCATTTTTACGAATATTTTTAGTTTGGATTAACCCATCAATCAAGTACAGGTAAGAAGCAGGCTCCCCAAGCTGCAATTTATTTGCCTGCGTTAAAGTTTGGCTAAGAGTTTCGCAGAAAATAGGGGCGATGGCGCTAGTTTTGCACACGCACAAACACATTTTTGAATCGGTGAGATACTACACATGTGTACTAATGTGCTTATGTGTCAAACCAAAATTTGAAATAAATTAAAATACTTCAAAAAATTATTAAAAATACGGCATTTGAAGGTGAAACATTTGGCAATTGGATTTTTATGGAAGAAAGTATTTTTTACATCTAAGATTTTAAATAAATTTAAAAAAAGTAACTGGAATGAAATGAAATTACAAATCAAACTAGATGACGACGAAGGTGCTCTTGAATAATTATTAATAGAATAATTGTATACCATTAAGCCATTTCCCTTTCAGAGTAGGCGTGACACTATCCGGTTCGGGTAGTGTTTCTAGGTGGATAGTTTCTTGTAGTAAATAACTACAAGTGTGGGCTCACCACACCCACGATGTGCCAACAGCACTCAGTTTTCTCGAATAGTCACCCATCCAAGTAATAACCGCGCCCAACGCTGCTTAACTTCAGTGATCTGACGAGAACTGGTTTTTTCAGCGTGGTATGGCTGTTAATTGAATAATAATAATTGTAAAGAAATATTTATATCAAGATTTTGATAAGATTTCGTACGTCCTATTTACACAAGGCTATCTGGCGTTATTCAAATATATCACAGATGACGTAAAAGGTTATATATATGTCTTGCATAATTCTAAATATTTTTCCATTGAGCATAATTAGAGTTAATTATTGTCCTTCTAAATAAAACAAATAAATTGAAACACGTGCCGTGTTTCATTTTCTCCTCTCCAATCCACTTTTCAAATATTTGCAATAATTCCGAAGAAAAAAATTGTTGGTCTTTGTCGGGGAGTGGGGGGCTTAGGGAATTCCAATCAATATGGTTTACTAAAAACATGGCAATTTTAGTGTTTACAAAAAATATCTGCAAGAAAGTAGATCTTTAAAATAAATTTATATAGATTTACTTCTATTTAAATAATACGTAAAGTTCGCCTAATAAGGCTGGTCCATTAAATTCCCGTAGCACTGTGGTTAACACCTATTCTAATATGCCTCTTTATTTTAAAACCGTGGTAAAAGAGAGGTCTATAAGTGATAACGTGGCTGCATCCGAATTCATTAGAAGTACCCACGTTTGCCTGGACGTTTGGTCAGGGGAGAGGAAAACTGCAGAAAACCACCTCCCAAGTTCAGCTGGTTTTTTGACAGTCGAGTTTGAAGGCAGACACTTGACGCTACCCATCGAATGAATAGAATCATCCTCGGCGTCAAACCTTTCGCTCGACATTAGTTAAAATGCAGCGAATACACAACCCGGTCTTATGTCGTAGACGGTCACCCATCCGAGTGCTATCCGCGCTCAAACATTTTGCCATAATTTTTTTTTCCTTCTTTCCTATCGGCAAAATATAAAATAATGATCCATCAGAAGAACAAAAAAATAGCAACAGAAATATATTGCATTATCAAAGAAATAGTTGAATTTTCAACAGCAACAAAATTAATCAAACACTTGCACTAACAAAAAAATAGTTAATGTTTCAAATAAAAAAGTTAAGTATTTAACGAAAAATAGTTGCATTTTCAACTAAATAGTTGAATTTTCAAGAAAAAATGACAAACTTGTTAGAAGACTGTTGAATTGTCGACAAAAAATGTCATTTATAAGTAACAAAAGTGAACTTTCAACAAACAAGGATGACTTTTCTAACATAAATGATGAATTATTAATCCAAACAGAGAAATTTTCCACATAACTGCTGCATTTTCGACCAAAAAGATGAAATTAAGAAAATAGTTAAATTTTCAACAAATTTATTCACTTTTAACGAAATAGTTGAATTTTTACCAAATAGATCAATTTTTTACTTACAAAAATGAATTTTGAAACAAAAAAATCAATTTTCTACCCGAAAAGATGAATTGTCAACAAAAGAGTCAAGTTTTAAAGCTGAAAAATCGAATGTTTTAGAAAACAGTTGAATTTTTAATAAAAAAGTTCTTTTTTAATCAACAAAAATGAAGTTTCAACCGGGAATGATGAATTTCCAACCCAAAATTTCAAGTTTCAACTAAACAAGATAAATTTTCAAACAAAATTGTAATAGTTAAATTTTCAGTTTGAAAAATTAATCTTTAATAAAAAAGATGAATTTTCAGCCAGTCAACTTCAACAAAAAAAGAAGAAATTTGAACAAAATCATTGAATCCTTAACCAAAAATAAGATTTCTCAACAAATAAAATTAATTTTCTACCCAAAAAGACAATTTTTCAACAAAATACATGAATTTTCTACCAAATAGTTGAATTTTAAGATAAAAGAATTAATTTTCTAACTAAAACAGAAACAGAATAAAAAAAAAATTTAATTTCCAACTTAAGATGAAAATTGTTGATATTAATATTAATTTAACCAAATGGTTCAATTTTTAACCAAAAAGATTATTATTAGAATTTTGATGCCAAAAAGACGATTTTCAAGAAAAAAATAATAATTTTCAACCAGCTAGTTTAATTTTCTACCAAATTTCTGTATTTTCAAGCCAAAGCAAGATTTTTCCACAAATTAGTTGAATTTTTGACACAAAAATATGAATTTTCAGCCAAAATGAGTCATCAACAAGAAAAACGCATTTTCAAACAGGTATTCAACTTTAAACCAATTAGCTGATTTTCCACCAAAAAAGACAAATTTTTTACAAAATAGAATCCTCAAACAAAAAGATGAATTTTCCACAAAAAAAGTTGAATTTTCAACCTGAATGGTGAATCTTAAAAAAATTCATTTTTATCAAAGTATTTCAACTTTTACCCAAGTTGTTAAATTCTTAACCAAAAATGATGAATTTTTATACAAATTGATAAATTTCCAACCAAATTAAATTTTTTAACAAACACATTTTTTTTACCAAATTGAATAAAAAAAGACGAATCTTCAACAAAATAGTTCAATTTTAGACCAAAACATATTAATCAAAACCAAACATTTGCATTTTTAACCAAGAAGGATGAATTTTCAACAAGCAAAGATCAATTTTCAATCGAAAATTTCAGTTTTGAACCAGCAATGGCATATTTATATTTTTAGATGAAAAAATTAATTCCTAAACAAACAAACAAACGAATTTTTATCCAAATAGTTGAATTTTCAACCAAAGAGATGAATTTTCAACTACAAAAATTAATTTTTAACAAATTAGTTGAACTATCAACCAAGCAATTGAATTTAAAAAAAATATGACTTTTAAAAAAATTACATTTTCACTAAAATAATTAAATGTTAAACCAAATAGTACAAATTTTCACCAAACGAGATGAATTCCGAAAAAAAAATAATAGTAGACTTTTCAACAAAAAATATTTGGATATTCGAAATTGAATATTAAAAAATTGATTTTAGCGATAATAATGAAAAACAAAAGTCATAAAGTTTTTTATTGAATAAGATTTTTATATGTTTTGAATTATTTCAATGAAAAATAATATTTTTACATTCTCATTCTAATGAGAAGGTATTGGTTTTATGTAAAATTTGACATAGTCGGTTTTCATCAAATCTCCACGTTTTGAGACCCCCTGAGCTAGAAAAAACGATTTTGACCAAGGTGTCTCTCTGTCTGTAGTCTGTCTGTCTGTCTATAGCCACTATAACTTTCGAAAAAACGATCAGATTTGATTGAGCTTCGGCACACTTTTGTATGGCCGAAAAATAGAGAAAGAGTTCGTTAACCAACTATTTTGGATGAAAATACAAAAAGTGAGCACATTTTGAAAATTTTTGAGACCATTTTTCTTGAAGATTTGAAAATTCTATGTACGGTTATTAGTAGTACGCAAAATGACGAACAAAATATTTATATGACTTTTCGTGATAAAAAAAAAATTACTGGAGTTATAGCATTTTCAAAATTCCAAAAAACAAACGAAAATGAACATTTTAAGCCGAAAAACGCACGATATGAAAAAAAGTCGAGAGGAGAAAAACGTTGATTCCTGAACACCCTATAATATTTTCATAACCACTTTTTGAATTTTTTGAAAAATAAAAAATTCAAATTTTGATCGCACAAAAAATTAATGAAAAATCAAAAAAGCCATTTTGCTGTCAAACTATGCAAGATACCAGAAAAGATTATCTCACCAAAATTGTGCACCTAAAAAAGATATACAAATTTCTTATAATTCATTTTTTGATATGACGCGTAGTTTTTGTTTTATTCGTAAAAAACAGCATTGAAAATAGAAAAATCAAATTTTAAGACGAATATTACCAGCTACGAAAAAATGAACGAAACAAAATTTGTTCATCCAAGGAAGAGGTACAAATTTATTGTGACTCATGTTTCGATAGGATGCGTAGTTTTTGTTTTATTCGTGAAAATAACATTGACAGTAAAAAAAATCAACCGCCCTAGGCGCGCTCAAACTTGCGAGCGCAGCGAGCCGCGCGCGAAGCGCGCGATGAGAATATGCCCGCGAAGCGGGCAGATTTTCTTATTTTAGAAATACAGAATATTGGTTTATTTTTTTCTGTAATGCCCAGTATGAGATATCCCTGTAGTCTAGGGCCAAGAAAAAAATTATTCAACAAATTCATGACCAAACAAACACTTTTTTCCAAAATATTTTTTTCACCTAACATTTTATTTGTTTTTGAAACATGCCAGACATCTTCAAAAAGATTTCCACAACATTTTGTAAATAAGTTTCAAAAATTAATGATTAGGCTTAGATTTTTATCTCAGTGGGGCAATCTTAACGCTTATCATTCATGAGATAACAATTAAGATACGATACATATATTTTAACGAAACACCAGAATATTCATTCCATTGTTAACCAAATTCTTAATTAACATATTAATCATTTTTCTCCCTAATTTTAAAAAATGAGGATCGTTTATACTCTGGTATTTTCCTTGGTGGTCATCCTGAATTCCATCGGTAAATATAATACAATTTTTTTAAAATTACTTACATATCTCCAAAGATTTATTATCGGTTACGTATTTTCTAGATTTTTTGACAAGCTAAACCTGACCTAAAATTAAATAATTAATTAATTAATAGCCTAAACATTTTAAAGAACGATTTCTATTATAATCTGTCGTAAAATATGAAAAAGTTGAGCACCAAAAAATGATAAGCCTAACAAATGTTGAATGTGTTTTTTCTTTGTTTTTATAGATACTTTTTTTAAATAGCCGAAAATCTATCAAATTGTTTCAATTTTTTGAAAATACCATTAAATATTTTATGATCTCTTAAAATTTTTGAAGTCCTTTGATATCCCTCAATTCTTGTGAATTTTCTTGAAATTTAATTAATATATTATAAAATCCCTCACAATCTTATAAAGTTATATGAAATCTGATGACATTCCTCGAAGTTTCCTGAAATTTTTAAAGTCCCTTGAAAATCCCTTGGAATTCTTTGAAATACCTCAAATATTTCCAACCCTTTGAAATCTTTCGGAGTCCTTTAGATTTTTTAGGCTCTTGAAAATTCCTTAGAATCTTTTAGCGTACCCTAAAACCTTTAAGAAACTTCAAATTTTGTGTACCCAGAACACTCAAAGTTATATGTTTGATCCCATAATAACATTCAAAAACCCCCTAAAACCACACCCATTACTTTAACCTGAAGATATCCCGAGTAAAAGTAATTTTCATATGAAAGAATGGATTATACTATTTTGTGATTTGTGATTATATAAGAAATTTAAATTTTTTAGTATTTAGCCAACTTCATCTTAGTAGTTGCGTCGTTTAACCAACCTCAAAATAACGATATTACGGACTTTTTTTTAAATCGATACCTCCAAAGTGAGGAACGACAAAGCGAAATTTTAGATACTTAAACATCAAGAATTGAAAAAGGGCTCAAATTCACAATTTTTTATTCTTTCCCTCTCATTTGATTTTCTGTTTCTTCTTGCAGAGTTGAGTTCACAGTTCGATTGTTTACCTAATGGTGCACCTATTCCTGATGTTCCTCGTCGCAAACCTTCTTCTTCTTTTCCGCCTTCTTCCTCAGACAGAGAATATCCTCGTGGCAGGTCCCGGACTCCTCCTGCCAGGTACATAGCTTCGCCTACCAAGCTTGGTCCATCTGACCTACTTGAATGTGGACATGACCAACTTAAATTTATTCGGCTTGCTCCCAATAAGTATCCGCACCGGCTTTTTGAACTTCGGAGATACACTTTTCCTGCGGATAAGCCAATTGGATTACTGGAAGAACAACATTGCTTTGTGCCGAAACCAATTCAAGAACAAACTGTAATAATAACATCCGATGGTGACGTCTTTGCAATATTGGATAGTAATAATACTCTTGCTGGTATATATGCATATGATACTCGCAATCGCTGTAACAAACGGGTAAAAATAAACAAGGAAAGCGGCACGATTACGACATTGACATCAGATGAAATTAGGGAAATTCCATTAGGCCGAACTCGCTCAATCTTCCGTAATTTCAAAGTAGAGCGAGTGAATGAGATACCTCCACACCATTAATTCAGTAGAAAAAAATTCAATATTAAAATATAAAATTTTTTGTGAATCGAAGTCGTCTTAAAATGTTAAAAGTAACTGGTAACTGCAGATAATAATAAAAAGGAAATGTATAATGTTTCTCAAGGGCTAAGTCTATCGTCAATACCCCATCCAGTCTTTTTTGGAAACAAATGAAATAAGACCCTAATGTAGGTAGTACCCACTAGTATTCAAGATCTTTCGGTTCAGGCCTCATTCACTCCATTGACATTCTTCATCATGCATTTCTTATATACTATTTTTCGTTACGATTTTCTCTCCTAGCATACCTCTTTAGCTTCCTTCGCGTCTATGCATTTGCTCATACAAGCTCTTGTGTTTCTATGGCTTTTTATATTTCTTCGAATCAGGGTCCCATTCACACATTCTCACCTTTCTTTGCTCGGTCTGCCTCTAGTAACGCTGCCATTTATTGCACCTTCATAAACTTGTTTCTTCAGTCGTTCATCTTTCATTCTCTCAACATGCCCAAGTCATCTTAACGAAATTCTTTTACACATGTCAACCAGTGTTTCTTCTACACCACATTCTTTGAGGATTCTCTCATTACTGACTTTGTCCATTAGCGCTTTACCGTACATATTGCGAAAAAATTCCATGCCAATCGCGTTAATTTTACTCTTATCCTTTTCTGAGTAGGTCCAGGTCTCGCTTCTCTACAGCACAGTGGATGTAAGTCTATTCAATACATTGAAACCAGTTCTAGAGACAGACGCATATCTTGATAAAGCATTACCAATGATGATTTCAAAATCTTTCCTTCTTGCCACATGGTACCGCAACTCATATTCATAGCTCTGCTAGCAGTAAAAAACTTCCCACTGTACTCGTGCGATCTTCTGCAGACATCCAGCACAACACCCTAGGACCTTGATCCATTTCTGGTCATCCTATTTCGTAATGAACGTCGTGGCTTATCAAGTATACATCGCTGCCAATATCCAGCTGGTAAGTGATAACCTTACCGTTCAGCTTCGCATCTTTATACACTCGGCAGTACTCCTTCTCGTCGACCAACATAACCCGTGGCTCCTCTGCTTCCTCTAAATCGTTCGACTTATCTTCACGGACAATCTTAAGATGTGCTGAAGATCCTGAGGATCCCCGTTCTATTTAAGTGCACTGTGAGGCCACGTGGCCTAATTGTTTTCAATTTAAATACTTCACACCCTTCTCGCGAAGCTTACATTCTCTTGCTTCGTGCCCTCGGCCGCCGCAGTTATATAAACGTTGCGCTGAGGTTTCTCCATCTTTCCCCTTATTTCTCTCCTTTGACAGACCTTCTCCTTCAGGTAGTATCTTCTTGTCAGCCTTGCTCGTTCTTTCCTTCATCAATTTATAGTCTTCGAGCGATCTCTGGAACTCGTCGATGGTCCATTTGCCGTAGAGCATCGCCTAGTTTATTTCCGAATCCTTAATACCGGCCATAACCTACTTAATTATGGACCGATCCGCGAGATTTCCTCGACTGCCGAGAGCTCTCATTTGCAGGAGGTATTCCTGGAAGGATTCTGTAGGCAACTTCTTCTTTCTTTGCATTGCCTCGTGGAGATAGCATCCTTTCATCTCAGATCCAAACTCGTCCTTTAGTCCAGCTTCCAAGTCCTCCCATTTCGTGATGGTACTTTCGTCTTCTGGCCAAAGTTTCGCGAGACCTATCAGGGACTTCTTTGCACAGACTAGTGCATGTAGATCTGTCCAGCCGTGCATTTCTTTGCACTCAGGCAGACAACCCATTGATTGATGGTGAAGGCTGGTTTCTCCCATCAAATTTATTTATGGTCCACTCTAAGCTTCTCAGCTAAATGGTGTTTTCTCGTACTATGGGGGATGGTATTGGTGGATGCTCTCAGCTGTTCTTACATCTTGTCAATCGGCCATTGCAACTCTCGTTCCCGTGCTGTGGCCACAGCTGCTTCTCGAATTGCGTTGTCAAGTACGTCATGGTCGTATTCGTCCTCTTCTTCCTCTCCGTTGCTTCCTTCGTCTTCTTCTTTGGTCGAAGGGAGGGTCTCTATAGGGGAGGGCCCAAAGTTAACCCCACTACTCTTGTCAATGCTACTTCTTGAAGCTTTTTCGTGGCCCGAGTGTTCTGAAGTACTCTCTGTTCCTCTGGTGCTTACGTCTTCCGTCTTGGGTTTCGGCGTCTGAATTTCCGTTGCCTCTTTGGCACCCTTGGACTTCGATGTTGAGGAACGAAAATCTACCATGCCACCTAACGTCGTAATCACTCTTCGTACTCCGCACGTCGTAACTTATTCATTTGAGCTTCTGAATCCTTTCGTAACTTCATGCTTCATTACTTTGTAACTTCTTGTGGTAGTTGGAGGTGCTCGTTCTACTTCCTTGGTTATTCATGGCGTCTTTCGTACTTCGTCGCTTCGTCTTGGCACCACTTCACAATCACATGTCCTATTTCTCTGTCCACCAGAAAAACACACTGGAACCCGTCCTGTTTGTCACTTACACACATACAGAGTCATTGTTTATCACTCACTTCGCATTTACACATTTTCACCATGTTTAGCACTAAAGAGGGTCTAAATCCTTCACATTTCCGCAGCCTCGCGTCGTTTTATAGGGTCCTTTTGTTACTTCCGTGAAATTACGTGTTGATCTCGATACGTTATTTATTCCTCATCCCGAACGAGCAGCCAGAAATTTTCGGTGTGAGGATGAAAGAATGTAGTGCGGAGATCCAATTAAC
>CAKNYM010052927.1:978750-1003839 GCA_932195095.1 Andricus curvator
ACAAAACCATCCAACACACTCGTCCCATCAACTCACCTCCAATTCCATTGCAAACTCACAACAATTAGCACCACTCAATTACCGCTACCTCACACTTTCATGCCGGAAACGGAAGTCCTGTGAATTTCAGTTTGGAACCCAATTTTTTTTTTTTGACGAAAATGTGTCTGTGACACCTGGATCGCCAGGAATATATGTATGTTTGTAAATTTCATTTGGAAATCCAATTTCATGGACGAAAATGTTTTTCTGATACCTGAATGACCAGGCTTATATATAAGGAACACAACTCCTTTGAAGAAGTTGTGTTTTCGGCACATGGAGCAGCAATATTATTTCTTGGGATATCAAAGGTTTTGGAAAACGCCCTTGTGGTTATGATCTTCAGTTTTGAACCCAATTTCTACCAGGAAAATATATCTTTGACACCTGGGTCACCAGCATTATGTGTAAGGATGCGAGCCCTTGAGGAACCTAAGAGGTGTTAGAAATTTCAGATAGGAACCCAACTTTTTTGATGAATTTGTGTTTTCGTCACCTGAACTAGTAGGATTATTTCTTGGGGCATTAAAGGTTTTGGTAAACGCCCTGGTAATTATGAACTTCAGTTGGGATCCGAATTACTTTGAAGAAAATGCGTTTTTGACACCAGGACTAGCAGGATTCTTTCATAGGAGAGTAAAGATTTTGACAAACGCATTTGCGTTTTTGAATTTCAGTTGGGAATCCAAATTCCACGACGAAAATGTGTTTTTGACACCTACGTGACCAGGATTATGTGTAAGGATGCGAACACTTGAGGCAAACTAGGAGATGTTAGAAATTTCAGATTGGAACCCAACCTTCTTAAGGCAGATGTGTTTTTGGCACCTCGACTAGAATGATATTTCTTGGGGCAGTAAGGACTTTTGCAAATGCCTTGATGATTGTGAATTTCTGTTGTGAACAGAATTTCCACCAGGAAAACGTGTTTTTGACATCTTAATCACAAGGATTATATGTGAGGATGCGTGCACTTGAGGAATACTATGAGGTAGTGATAATTTTAGATAGGAACCCAACTTCCTTGAGGCAGATGTATTTTTGGCACCTTGACTAGAAGGATTATTTCTTATGACCGTAAAGTCTTTAGCAAACGCCTTTAACAGTGAGAGGCACAGAGGTAGATCTCGGGATTCCAACAACTATTATATTGGAAATTTATAACGAAGTTTTGAGGATGAATCTGGATTAGTGGCGACTGGGTTCTTCACCGTTCAAACGCACCTGCCTTTTTATTGCAACTTATTCAGCAATTTCTGGTGAAACACCACATACAGTCCTGACATGGCTTCCTGTGATTTTTGGCTGTTACCTGAATTGAAGAAACTCATAGAAGGAAAACGATTTTAAAACGTAGAAGAAATAAAACAGAATGCGACGAAGCAGCTCTTCACTATTCCGGAAGGTGACTTTCAGGAGTGCTTCCGAAAGTGGCAGGATCGCTGGAAGTAGGTTGGTTCCGGAATTCGGACAAATTTTCTAATATCTGCATTCTGTTTGAAATTTTCAGCAGGCAATCTTAAACCTAATTCAAATCGGGCGCAAAAATTTGCTATATTATTGCTCCCAAGCGCGACTGCGCAAAGTTTTTCTGTATTGCCATAACTCTCCTGTATGTGTGTATAAAAGCCCATTACATCATGTACGAAAAATTGTGAACAAAAATTCTTTACAATCCTTCCCGAACAGTGTTTCCTGAATATTCTGCTTTTCCAGCGCAATCTTCCCTCATTGTTCATAATCATGCCTCGCAATTTTGTTACAAGCAGTTTATGATATACCAACATGTAAAAAAGAATTAATTCTCTGTTTCCTCTTGCAGAGATAAGTACACAGTTCGAGTGCTTGCCTAATGGCGATCCTATTCCTGGTGTTCCTCGTGCCGGACCATCTTCTTCTTCTTCTGACAGACAGCAATATCCTGACAGGTCTCTTGCTCTAGCAACGCCACATTCTCCAATAAAGTCTCCTTCTTCTACCGAGTCTCGTCTTCGTGCCAGGTCCAGGTCTCCTCCTATCAACTACATAGCTCCACCTACCCGGTACATAGCTGCGCCTGCCATGCTCGCTTCTATTAACGGACATGGATGTGAACTTGACCAACTCAAATTTATTCGGCTTACTCCCCTCAAGAATATGCACCGGCAATTCGAATTCCGAAAATACACTTTTCCTGCGCGTGAGCCAATTCGATTACTGGCAGAACCGCATGTCTATAAGCCTATGCCAATCCAAGAACAAATTGTATTGTCAACATCTGATGGTGACGTATTTGCAATATTGGAGAGTAGTAATGTTCTTGCTGGAATATATAAATTTCATCCTCGCCAACACAATTATCCACGAGCAAAAATAAACATGCAAAGCGGCAAAATTACCGAATTGACTCCAGATGAAGTCATGGAAACTCCAGTAGGCCACTTTCGCCCAATCTTACTTAATTTTCTAGTAGGGCGTGTAAACTACAATCCACTACGCCATTAATTTAATTACAAAAACATGTAAGACTAATGTATGAAATTTTCGTGGTACAGCGTCGGCTTAAAATGTTAAAAGTATCTCTTAATTACAAATAATAATAATAATAAATTTAATGTATTATGGTTCTCAAGGCTTCAATCTTTCGTCAGTACCCCATTCAGTCTCTTTTGGAAACAAATAAAAAAAGTCCTATTTCATTCTCTTACGAAAATCTGTTCTTAAGAAAATCATTATAGATTGCAAGTAGAAAACATATTTGAACATACTTAAATTTGATTCCAAATTCAACATTCTCATGTTTTGAACGGTTCACAATGCTTAGAAAAAGAAACCCAAAAAAACTGCGTATCTAATTGACAAAAGTTCCCTCTGCATTTAGTTACATAGAATCGGGCTACGAAATTGTTTCAAATATTTTACTTTTTCTGTTTCCACTAAAAATATTATATGAATTTCTCATTTACTTGATCCATTCTTGCGCGATTGTTTCTAAATATTTTTCGCTATGCGAACAATTTCATTCGTTTCCAAGAGAAAGGATTAGCCGCAAGTTTAGACAATAAAAAGATATTTTGGTCCAATTAGTATCCATTTCGAAAAAAACTGAAATAGAATGCTAATATTTTAAAGAAATGAGTATTTTGGGTCAGTTACTGTTAACTTTGGGAAAAAACATAATTTAGTGGAACCAATAAAAATGTTGAAAGATTATGAAATTATGAACACGTCCTCATCTATTGCTAAACTGCAGAAGGCTGGTGCCCTCCTCCATACAAAATACAAACAAATCATGACTCTTTTGGTTCCAGTTATGTACCTGTACCCCCCTTTCAATAACGGAAGTCGGTTGGGGCTAGCATTATAACTGAACTCACCACCTTACGACGACTGGCTACATATTTTGAACATGATTTTTACTCGCAAAATACATTTATTGCGTCATGTTCGTAGTGGTGTGTATACTTTGAACAATGGATAATACAAACATGGGAGTAGCCTTAGAATCAATTGAAACTTTGGTTGAGGGAAGGTACGCATCCAGGTACGCATCCGGAAAAGTTTGAGGCGATTAGTGGAGACTGTGTGTTTAGAATCCTAGAGGAGTGAATGATCTTAAGGAAAGACAATACGAGAAACAATGTAAGTAATGAAAAACGAGATATTTTATATGTACCTGAAACAAAGAAAAAAAATGCGACAGTAGAGTGATAGAAAAGGTGAAGTTAAAAACGGACTCGAACTATGGTTAGGAGTATACAATGAATAACATGATAGCCAAGGATTCGGTCTGATTATGAATGAGAGAGCACATCAGCATGTCAAGGAGCATGAATTTGTATCTCCCAAATTGTTGTGGTTTAGAATAAAAGTGGGAATCAGAAGGTTATTCAGCATTGCTGAAGGCACTTTCGATCATGGGAAAGGAATCATCCTACTAGGAGATTTAAATGGATGAGTTGGAGTCTAACGCGGGGGTACGGAAAGGGTGCTAATTAATTTTAGTAATCCAAAGAAAAATGATAGCGAAGGCATATTGACAAGCTTATGCTTAGAAAAGGGCTTGTTTATTACAAATACTTGGTTTAGGCATAAAATTATCCTCTGGTTACCTGGTCAGAGGCGATGGCCACAGTATGATTGACTTTGTTATTGCAGATGAGAGACTCAGAGCTAGTAAGAGATACAAGGGTAGTGACAGGTTCTGAATGTAAAACGGATCATTACCTATTAGTTTCAAAAATTAACTTAGGTAACATATGGAGAAACTCTCCCTAGGGATCGCGGGACCTTGTAGTTGGTGGGGGGGGGGGGGCTTACGGTCTCATCGAACTATAGATTTGGATAGGTGAACCAGAGAGGCTGCATCGCGAGGTATAGCTACTTTGGGGAACTGACGGACTCTGGTCAGTGGGACTTAAACTAAGGTTCGATACTTCCAGGGGGTAATGGCAAAGCCTCCTGGAATATCGAGAGCGCGAGTTCTCATGCTCCCAAGCTACGATGTGATCACCGTGTCAAGGGCTGAATGATACCAGGGTTAACAAATCCTTGAAAATCCTGGCCTGCCCCCCTCAGTAGAGGCGGATAGGCTGGGGTGTCAAAGAAGGTTCCTTAACGGGGACTTTCGAACACCAGGTCAAATCCCATAGTATGTAGACCCGCCCCCTGCGAACGGGACTCTGCAGGGGGTATTTTTAATTTCCCAGTTTCTCGTGGGACAATTCCACCGCCAGTGGTGGAAGGCTCCTCAGTGGGCAGTCTAGAACGAGCGATGCGGACTTCTGGAGCCCTTGCGGCTCTGGATTACCGACCCTATCTAGAGGCTCTGAATTAGCCCTTCAATGGCTGGGATGGGAATCCCCATGATGCAGAATAATCTGCACCACAGCAAAGGCGTCTTCGCGGTTCTAGCCAGGCGCTTGTCAGTGGTGCAGGCAGGAATTGCCCTAATCTAAGAACCCTGCTTATACAGGGAAAGGATTAGTGGTTTGTCAGGATGTGGCTTAATATATAAGGGGCCACGAGAAATAGCGCCAAGGGCATGCATAGCCGTCAAGGGTATGGATGCGATCTTGGTGCCTAAATTCTGCTCCAGAGATCTCACCGTTATTAAGGTGAAACCCAGGGGCAGTAGCGGAGAAAGGCTAGAGGTGTTTATTGCCTCGGCGTATTTCCCGTGCGATGCCGAGAGACCTTCGCCTCCCAGAGAGATGGAGGCTCTAATTCGGCATTGTCAAGAAAACAAAATTCCTCTGCTGTTGGGCTGTGATGCAAACTATCACCAACCGGTGTGGAGAAGCACAAACATCAATGACAGAGAGAGAGATTCAATTGAATACTTAGCGGGGACAGAGCTGGAGATTCTGAATCGGGGTGATACTCCCACATTCCAGACTCAAAACAGGAGTGAGGTTCTCGATTTGACTCTATGTTCGGGTGTACTGAGGAGCAGGTTAGTATTTTGATCAACCCTAGGAAAACCGGTGGTTTCCAAGATCTGAAACCTCAGAAATACACTTTGGGGCTCATATAAAGAGGAACTCAAAGGAAGGCTTGCGGAATTTCCCACAAGCTGTGGTACCATTCATGAGTTAGAGCACGCCGCGGATTTTCTGTCAAGGACTCTGTCTACATCATATGAGAACAATTGCTCTACAAGCACAATGAAGTCTAGGGAGGGAGCAGAATGGTGGAATACCCACCTGGAGAGACTCCGTAAAAAGAGAAGAATGTTGTACAATTGGGCACATAGAACTAAATTGCCTTCAGACTGGGAAATGCATTAGACAGCCCAGTATGAATACAATAAAAGTATAAGAAAGTATAAACAGAAAGATTGGAGGGGCTTCTGCAACGAATCGAAAGACATTCCGGAAACAGCGAGGCTTCACAAGATCCTGGCGAAAAATCCGAAAGCTCGCATCGCGCTCATAAGGCTCGATAATGGTGAGGTTGCCGAAGATGAAGAAGCAACGCTGAATCACCTGATGAAAGTTCACTTCCCGGGTTTTCAGCGAATCCGAACTGACCAAGAGGTGGAAGGCAGAAAATTATAATTTTCAGCCCAAACAGACGAATTTTCAACAAAATACATGAATCTTTTACCATAATATTGAATTTTCAAGCCATAAAAGCGAACCTCCTACAAAATAGTTAAATTGTCATCTACAATGATGAATTTTCAACAACAAAATTTATGTTCTCACACAGTAGTTCAATTTCAAACTAAGTAGTTGTATTTTCAACAACAACAAAAATATTTTTCAGCGAAAAATGTAATAGTTAATATTTTAACCAAGAAAGATTTGAACTTTAACTGAAGAAACAGCTGAATTCAACCAAATAAACAAAGCCTTGTCTTTTTTTTACTTCATGATCTATATACGGTCCAATTTTTATCTACATGTATTAGAGATTACTCTATTTTTGATGTTTTCATTGAAAAATTAATTTTCAAAAATTGTGAGCTGTTAAGTATTTGAGAATTTTTTTCTTCAAACAATAAACTTCTAGGTATTTCATACAGTCGTATCATTTAAGCGATGAGAATACAAGATGAATGCGACGAGAATCTAAAGTTTAGTCAGAAATAAAAGTTTTTAAATGAATAATATTCATTCATGTTTTCATTTTTTTTCATGTACAACAATCTTTTCTCTTTTCAAAAATACCATCAATAAGGACAACTACCTTAAAACTAAAACATCGTGAAAAGTGTCACAGCTCAGTTTCTTTGTTGGGGCACAATTTTTTACAAAACAAATATTTTTAAACAAAGTTTCATTTATATAAATTAATTTGCGATATATCGAAAGATATCTTTGGGGTTTAGGTAAAAAAATCATTTAATAGATTGAAACGGCTTCAATAAACTTTTTGTTGTCTTTAAACCTTAATAGACACCTTCTGAAAAATATCCGAAATACTTGTTAATGGTTTCAAAATTTGTTTGTTGAGATTCAAATTATTATCGAAGCAATATCCGAAAAATTTATGTATTTTTTCCAAACCAGCCTCGGTTGAGGTAACCAAATTTCTTACCTTGGACTGATTTATGAAATAAAAATATGAATATCTCAGTAAGGCAAGCTTGATAAAGATTAAGATTTAAAAAAAAGAGGTGAAGATTAAGATACCATATATTTACTCTAACTAAACGCCAGAATATTCACTAGATACACTGTTATTTAAATTCTTTATTCGCGCATTATTCAGTTTTTCCCTAATTGGCAAACATGAGGTTCGATTATACTCTGGTCCACACCTTCATTGGCATCCTTAATTTTATTGGTGAATATAATACTATAATATATCCGCAATTCCAGAAACATTTTTAAGCTTTCCGCAATTGATAATTTGTCTGACGTAATCCGCATTCTGTTTCAAATTTGTTTTTTTCTCTAAATTCTATTTGAGTTTGTCCGAAATAATTAGGAATTTATTCCGAGAGAATCCTGAACATGTGTGTTATAAAAAATGAGATTCAACAAAATTCCCTGTTGATAAAAATTTTCCTGTTTTGAGTATTTCAGTTTTTGACACCTGGATCACCAGGATTATATGGAAGGATGCGGGCTCTTGGGGAAAACTACAAGGAGGTCTTAAAAATTTCACCCTAACAAATAATCCTGGCAATCTTCAAAGAAATTGGGTTCCTAGCTAAAATTCACAACCTACATTAAAAGCTTTGGCAAACGCCCTAGTGGTTGTGAACTTCAGCTGGAAACCCAACTTCCTTGAGGAACATCTGTTTTCGACATTTGGATCTCCAGAATCATTAGCTAGGATGGCGGGCTCTTGAGAGGAACCACAAAGTGTTAGCATTTTTAAATAGAAACCCAAATTCTTTGACAAAAATGTAGTTTTGACACTTTATTTTAGTTTGTCGGAAATAATTAAGAATTTATTCTTAATTTATTTCGAGAGAATGCAGAACGTTTGTGTTATAAAGAATGAGGAAACTACGAGGTGGTAACAATTTCATCCTCACAAATAATCCGGACAATCCTGATGTGTGAAATAAATTTTCTTCAAAGCAGTCGGTTTCCTATCTAAAATTTCAAACACCTCGTGATTTTTTTCAAGAGCCCGGCACCTGGACCAGCAAGATTATTTCTTAGGACATTGAAGGTTTTGGAAAAGTCCTTGTTGGTTGTGATCATTAGTTGTGAACCCAATTTCTACTAGGAAAATTTGTCTTCTACACCTGGGTCACCAGCATTATGTGTAAGGATGCAGGCTCTTGAGGAAACTAGAAGGTGTTAGGAACTTCAGATAGAAACCCAACTTTCTTGACAAAGTGGTGTTTTCGGCACCTGGACCAGCAGGATTATTTAGCGTGACATTGAAGGTCCCTGGTAATTATAAAGTAAAGATTTCAACCAACATATTGGTGGTTGTGAATTTTAGTTGGGAACCCAATTTCCTTGAGGAAAATGTGTTTTTGTAGCCTGGATCTTCACGATTATATGTTAAGATGCGGCCCCTTGAGGAATACTAGGAGGTGTTAACAATTTTAGATCGGAATCCAACCTCCTTGAGGTAGACGTGTTTGTGGCACCTGGACTAACAGGATTATTTCTGAGGACAATGCAGACTTTGGCCAACCCACAGTTGGCTGCGAATTCGAGTTAGAAATCCAATTTCCTGGGGGAAATGTGTTTTTGACACCTGGATCACCAGAATTATATGTAAGGATCCAGGCGCTTGGTGAGAACTAGGAGGTGTTAGCAATATCAGATAGAAATCAAACTTCAATGACATTAAAATACTCGATCGACCTTGTGCCTTACCTTTCTACCTAGTTGTGCTGTTGTCCAAAACAGGCACCGTCCATTTAAATAGGATCTCTGTGAGGCCCCCTTCTAAGTGACATGGACCTACTGATCTTTAGTCGGCTAAGGATGAGTCTTAGTGATAATCAAATGAAAAGTGGTTTACGCGATTCAAAAGTGGTCGTACTTTAACGGAAAGTGACCCTCGCCCTGATGAGCATGCAACGGCCAAACTACCAGAAAATGCGAAACGAGTGCGAATGCTGATTAATGGAAATCATCGCTTAACAGTAAGAGGGATAGAGGTAGACCTCAGGATTCCAAAATCCTGTTTTGGAAATTGACAACCAAGTCTTGGGGATGAGCCTGGGTCAGTAGCGACTGCGTCCTTCACCACCAAAACGCAACCTAACTTTTCATTGCAACTTACTTAACTATTTTTGGTGAAACACGGCCTTATATAGCTTCAGCAGCCCCCACACAATCCTGACATGGCTTCCTGCGATTTTTGCCTGTTTCCTAAATTTAAGTATTTTATAAAAGGAAATCGATTTTCGGACGTAGAAGAAATAAAGCAGAATCGCTGGAAGAAGTTTGGTTCCGGAATTCGGACAAATTTTCCGGAATCCGCATTCTGTTTGAATTTTTCAGCAAGCGATCTTAAACCTAATCCTTATCGGGTGCAAAAGTTGTCTATATTGTTGCTTCTACGCACGGCGGCAAAAAGTTTTTTCTGTATTGCCATAATTCCCCTCTACGATCCTACCCAAGTAATGTTCCCTAAATATTTCTGGTCCAGCTTTCAATAATTTTCCCAGCGCAATCTTCCCTCATTGTTTGCAATCATGCTTTTCAATGTTGTCACAAGGAGTTTGTGATATACCGATATATGTGAAAAAATTAATTCTCTGTTTCTTCTTGCAGAGGTAAGTACACAGTTCGAGTGCTTACCTAATGGCGATCCCATTCCTGGTGTTCCTCGCGCCGGACCATCTTCTCCTTTTCCTTTTGATAGACAGCATTCTGCCCTTCATACCAGGTCCAGATCTCCTCGTACCAACTACATAGCTCAACCTACCAGGCACATAGCTCCACCTGCCATGCTTGCTTCTATTAACGGACCTGGATATAGGCTTGACCAACTTCAATTTATTCGGCTTATTCCTCATAAGAATCTGCGCCGGCAATTCGAGCTTCGAAGGTTCACTTTTCCTGCGGATAATTCAATTCGATTACTGGCAGGAGACCATGTCTATGCACCCATACCAACCGACGAACAAATTGTATTATCAACATCCGATGGTGACGTCTTTGCAATATTGGAGAATAGTACTCTTCTTGCTGGAATATATAAATATAATTCACGCCGGAAGAATAAGAGACGGGCAAAAATGAATATAGAAAGCGGCAAGATTACCGCACTGACCCCAGATGAAGTCATGGAAACTCCAGTAGGCCGCGCTCGCCCAATCTTACTTAATTTTCTAGTAAAGTGTGTAAACCAGAGTTCTCCATGCCATTAATCCAATTACAAAAAAATGCGAGACTATCATATGAAATTGTGTTTCGAAGTGGGCTCAAAATATTAAAAGGAAATCGCAATTATAAATAATGATAATAAACTCAATGTATTATGGTTTTCAAGGCTTTAATTTTCCGTCAATACCCTATTCAGTCTCTTCTGTAGAAAAATGAGAAAAATTCTCGTTTTATTCTCTCACGAAGTCGGTTGGGACTAACATTATGACTGGACTTACCACCTTACGACGACAGGCTACATATTTTGGACATGATTTTTACTTGCAAAATGCATTTCTCGCCTCGAATTGGTAGTTGCGCGTATACTTCAAACAATGGATAGTACAAACATAAAAGTAGCCTTGGAATGGATTGAAACTTTGATTGACGAAAGGCATGCAAAGCACGGCCGGCCGCACGAATATCTTCAGCCTTAAAATCAATTCATTTTTTGAAAAAGAAAACTGTCTCTTTAATTTTATCTTCAATTTTTGAGGAATGTATTAAAACAGTTGAAAACTCTTCCAATTCATAGAAATACAGATTTGTCTTTTTTCTCTCATTTGCGGTCAATTTTACATCTATATGTATTAGAGATTACTTTATTATGAATGGTTATGTGATTTTTTTTTAATATGTTTCGATATTTCTAGATTTGAGGATTTTTTGTCCAAACAAGAAACTTCTAGGTATTTAATGCAATCTTATCATTTCATTGATAAAAATACAAGATAAATTTGATGAGAATTAAAGGTTGGATGGGAGATAAAAGTTTTTGAATAAATAATATTTTTGTATTTTTAAAATTTTTCTGATAGAAAATTATTTTTCTTTTTAATCAAAAATAAAATCAATAAGGACAAATAATACACAGAAATATACCTTCGTCAAAGAAGTTGGACTCCTATTTTGGAAAATTTCAGTTTCTGGGGATGGGTCATGAGAAAGATCTGGACGGATGCGGGCTCTTGGGGAGAACAATGAGGTGTTAAATTAGAGACTCGTGATTTTTACCAAGGACCCACTATCATAAAAAATTACCCTGCTGATCAAGGTGTCAAAAACACATCTTCCTCAAAAAATAATTTGAATTTCAGTTGGGAATTCGACTTGCTCAAATAAAATGTGTTCTTGACACCTGGATCACCAGGATTATATATGTTAATATGGTAGGAACTCAGGAAAAACAAGAAGGTGTTGTCAATTTCAACTGAGAACTCTTAACCCTAGCGCCCCACAAGGTCAGATACTTTCCGGACAGATCTGGTAAGTCAAATTTTTCACCTAAATGCGGTATTTTATTTCTGTGTTGATTTCGGAATCCGGAAAAATTTTCTGGAATCCGCATGAGGTTCGAAATTTTCAGCGGATGACCTTAAAGCTAAATCTTATCAGGCGCTAGACTTTTCTATCTGATGGTTTCTACGCACGACTACGCAAAGTTTTTTCTGTATTTCCATACTTCCTTTTGCATGTGTGTATAAAAGCGCATTACATTCTGTACAAAAAACTCTAAATGAAATTTTTACACGACGCTTCCCGAATAATGTTCCCTAAATATTGCTTGTCCCGCTTTCAATAAGTTTTTAAGGGCAACCTTCTCTTATTGTTCAAAATTTCGCCTCGCAACGTTGCCACAAGGAGTTAATGATATACTAACATACTATAAAAAAAATTAATGCCGTGTTCCTTCTTACAGAGCTAAGTACACAGTTCGAGTTCTTGCCTAATGGTGACCCTATTCCTGGGGTTGCTCGTGGTGGACCATCTTTTTCTTCTGACAGACAACATTCTTCTGACAAACAACATTCTCTTGAGAGTTCTCTTCACCTAGCAAGACAATATTCTCAGACCAGGTCGAGCTCTCCTGCCGAGCCTTCTCTTCGTGCCAGGTCCAGGTCTCCTCCTACCATAACATAATCCACCTAGCAGGCTTGTTTCTAATAACGGGCATAGACAATTAGTTGGCCAACTTAATAACAAATTGTGTTATCAACATTCGATGGTGACGTCTTTAAAATATTGAAGAGTAGTAATGTTCTTCCTGGAATATATAAATATCATCCTCACCAATACAATAAGCCACGGGCAAAAATAAACATGGTAAGCAGCAAGATTACCGAATTGATTCCAGATAAAGTCATGGAAACTTCAGTAGGCGATTTTCGCCCAATCTTAGTAAATTTTCTAATGGGGCGTGTAAATGACCAACCTCCACAGCGTTAATTCAATTACAAAAACATGTACTTTTTCGGAAACAAATAAAAAGAAGACCAGCTTCATTCCTTCATGAAAATCTTTTTTTAAAGAAAATCATTATATCTTAAAATGGGAAAAATATTTGAATCAATTTAAATTTGATTCCAAATACAATTTTTCATAGGCGATTTGTTATTTTTCTAATATTTTCATGGAACAGAATTGTAGAGTTTAAGGACTATTCTCATGTTTTGAATGTTCAACAACGCTTAAGAAAAAGAAACTAAAAAAACTGCGTATCTTATTGACAACAGCTCTCTCTGCATTTAGTTCCACAGATTAGTGCTACGAAAGTAGTTCGAATATTTTACTTTATGTTTCAAATTTTTTTTATGAAAAATAGCCTTTTCTCTTTTTTAAAATATCTATTCATGTGATCTAGGTCCAAGAAAAAATTATTTAACAAATTTACATGGCTCTAAAAAAATTGTGTTGCCTTTAAACCTTAGTAAGCACATTCAGAAAGAGGTCCATAACATTTGTAATTGGTTTAAAAAATTTCCTTCGAAAATTAAAATTAATTTAAAAGAGTTATTTTAATACCAGAATACTCTGAAAATATAATAATTGATGAAAATTTTTACCACCAACCCCCACCATGTAACCCCTTTCTAAGTCCACCAATCATTTTGCAAGTTCAAGTTCGACCAGCCGTAAAACTGTTTCACTTCATTTGATCTTCCTAAAAATTTCGCGTTTGTCCCGAACCTTTTTCTACCAAAATATGGATTTTAATAATATCCAAAGGGATTAAGATTTTGAGGTTTGGTTGAATGAGATAAAGCTTAATTTGAGCTCGGCTTTTGTGATTTGGATGTGAAAAATTGAACTTATAAATATTTAGCTTAACCAACCTTAAAAAATAAATCTTTCGGACTATTTTGAAAATCGATATTTCGGTAGAAAAAGACTCGGATCCAGCATCCGGGATTCTTTCACACTTCTGCCTAAGAATTATTTATCCAAAAATATAGACAACATCTCCAAAGTCACGAACTTCAATGTGGAATTTTACAAATTTCAGCATCAACAATTGAAAAAGAGCTCAAATTCCAAATTCTCAATTATTTTCCTCTTACTTAATCATCTGTTTTTTCTTACAGAGCCAAGTGCGAGTGCTTCCCTATTGGCGACCCTATTCATGGTGTTTCTCGTTGCAAACCTTCTTATTGTTCAGACAGAGATCATTCTCCTGAAAAGTCTCTCCCTTCAGCAAAACCATATTCTCCGACCAGATTTTCTACTCCTGCCGAGCCTACTCTTCGTGCCAGGACTAGGTCTCCTTCTGCCAGGTACATAGCTTCACCTACCATACTTAGGCCTTCTGGTTTACTCAGATATGGACATGACCAACATAAATGCATTCGGCTCACTCCAAATAAGAATCCTCACAGGCTATTCAAACTTCGGAGGTACACTTTTCCTGCAGATAAGCCAATTGGATTACTCGAAGAACAACATGCCTATGTGCCCACACCAACCCAAGAACAAACTGCCATATCAACATCCGATGGTGACGTCTATGCAATATTGGAGAGTAGTAATACTCTTGCTGAAATATATTCATATGGTACTCGCACTCGCTCTAACAGACGAGCAAAAATAAACATGGAAAGCGGCACGATTACCACCTTGACATCAGAAGAAATTAGTGAAACTCCAGTAAGCCGCACTTGCTCAATCTTCCGTAATTTTAAAGTAGAGCGAGTAAATCACATTCCTCAGCACTATTAATTCAGTTACAAAAAAATGCAATGCTAAAATATAAAATTGTTTGTGACTCGAAGTCGTCCTAAAATGTTAAAGTAACTTGTAATTAAAAATAATAATAAAAAGAAAATGAATTATTGTTCTCAAAGCTTAAATCTTTCGTCAATATCAAGGAAGATGACTCTTCTACCGTCAAAGATAAACTTTCTGTCAAAAGATAAATTTTTAACAAACTACATGCCTTTTCAACCAAATAGTTGAATTTTAAACTAAAAAAAGATAAGTTTCTATCAAAAATGGTAAAGTTAATATTTCATTTAGAAAAATTACACTTCAACAAAAAAAAGGAACTTCAGCCGATTACATTCAACAAAAAAGACGAATTTTCTCAAAATAGTTGAATCCTCAACCAAAAAGATGAATTTTCAACAACCTATATTAATTTTTTACTCAAATAGATGAATTTCATACTCGTGAGTAGGAGGGGGTCGAAAAAATATCATGATAATTCACGCGAGAAACCCGGGAGTTCAGAGTCCATAATTTTTAGAAGGGGGTCTATAAAATATATCATAAAATGTTGAAAACTAGTTATCAGTTTCATCTCTTGTTTCAAACATTTACCTGTTATTAATGCAGCTTCCCAGATTTTGCAAGATTGAGTATGGCCATATGTACAAGTATCCTCAGCCGTGACAACAGATAACGATCAAGATATCATATATTTACTCTTCTGTAACACCAAGATATTCATTTGATACGCTTTTAACCAAATTTTTCATCAGCGCATTGGTCAGTTTTTCCCCTAATTGGCAAAGATGAGGTTCGCTTATTTTCCAAAATATATTTGAGTTTTCCCGAAATGAATACGAACTTAACCTGAATTTGTTCCGAAAAACTACAGAACATGTATGTTATAAGGAATGGAATTCAAAAAATATTCCCCATTGATACAGAATCTGTCCGAATTTCAGAACCAAAAAGTACATCAAGTTACAGTGAAAGCGGAAATTCTTTCGCGTTAGTTTTGGTATTGGTTCAGAAATTTTCATACATCCGAAATGATTCTGTATCGATACGAAATTTGTACGTTGTTTCGGATACAGATTTCTCCATGATTCGAAGCAAATAATTGAAACACACTAAATCCCTTTAGTCGAATAGTGCACGCAGTTGCCTAAACGCCTAGCCACGTACGCCTCGCATTTCAGGATGACGAAATGCACCGAACGAATAGTGTGCATTATATTTTGCCAAATACTTTACCATTCATGTTTGGAAATTAACGTTATGATTCGAAAAGTGTATGGTGGTGAGTCTATAAGTGATACTCGAACTAAAGAGTGTTTTAGGCTTTAAAGGACTCCAGAAACTATTGCTTCCGAAATTTCGAGCCAAGATTTGAGGATGAACCGCGTGGCTGCATAATTCGTTCCACGGCTGCTGACGGAATATCAAAATAATTATCGAGTCGAAATCGCCCAGAACAATTTAGTATCAATCAGAAGCAACCCTGCAATGTTCAAAAACGTTATTACTAGGAATGACGCATGGGTTTATGGCTATGACCCTGAGACGAAGGCCCAATCTTCGCGATGGAAGACACCTGAATCCCTGAGAGCGATGAAAGCACGCCTGAATTAGAACAACGTCAAGGCAGCTGCCCATTCATCGCATCTTATTCAGCGATTTCTGGTGAAACACGGCCTTACGCTACTTCGGCAGCCCCGATACAGTCCCTACCTGCTTCTCTTATTTTCTGGCTGTTTCCTCAATTGAGGTATCCTCTGAAGGGAAAACAATTTCAAGGCGTAGGGAAAATAAAGCAGAATGCGATGAAGCAGCTGTTAGCTATTCCGAAATGTAATTCGAAGGTGTGCTTCCGAAAGTGGGAGGATTGCTGGAAGAAAGTTGTGGTATCGAAACCCTGGCTGTGCCACCTTGTTTAGCCTCACTAAAGCATTTAAAGGAGCCTCCAATTTGATCCAAATGCTTGTCAAATGCACGCTGGAAAAACAGTTGAATCAATATCAAGGGCAATCAACATTCATCAACATCACGCACGGCTGCATACTTTTTTTTTCGTTCTGTCAGGATTTCCCTGTATGTGTGTATTTTCTCAGCCTTGCCTCGCAATTTTCTCACAAGGAGTTAATGATACCAATATTCTTTAAAAAAAATTAATCTTCTGTTTCTTCTTGCAGAGCTAAGTTCAGAGTTCGAATGTTTACCTAATGGAGAGCCTATTCCTGGTGTTCCTCGTGGCGGACCATCTTCTTTTTCTCACAGACAACATTTTGATAACAGGTTTCTTCCTCCAGCGAGACTTCATTCTCCGGCCAAGTCTCGTTCTCCTGCAGAGGCTACTCGTCGTGCCAGATCCAGGTCTCCTCCTTCCAGCTATATAGCTCCACCTATGATGCTTGCTTCTGCTGACGGACGTGGATATGGATTTGACCAACTTAAATGTATTCGGCTTATTCCCTATAAAAATGGGAACCGGTAATTTGAACTTCGGAGATATACTTTTCCTGATAACAATTCAATTAAATTTCTCGCAGGACCGAGTATCTATGTGCCTATGCCAACCCAAGAACAAATTGTATTGTCAACATTCGATGGTGACGTCTTTGCAATATTAGAGAGTCGTAAAGTTCTTGCTGGAATATATAAACATAGTTCTCGCTATAGGAATAAGGCATGGGCAAAAATAAACATGGCAAGCGGCACGATTACCCCATTGACCCCAGATGAAATCAGTGAAACTCCAGTAGGCCCCAATCACGCAATCTTACTTAATTTTAGAGTAGAGTGTGTAAACCGCAGTTCTCCACACCATTAATTCAATTACACAAAAATGTAAGATCAAAATATGAAATTATTTGTGATCTGAAGTCGGCTTAAAATTTTACAAATAACTTGTAATTACAAATAATAATAAAGTCAAAGTATTAAGGTTATCAAGGCTACAATATATCTGCAATTCCCCAGTCAGTTTTTCCGGAAACTAATTGAAAAAAAGTTCCTTTTCATTCCCTCACGGAAATGTTTGTTCAGAAAAGTTATTATACGTTTATAGTGATTTACCTATAACAATTTTCCTATAGGGAAGACCATTCTATTGTGGATAAAAGAAAATTTCACTGATATAAAGAAAATTTCACGAAATCAGTCAATTAGCTGTCTTAAACATTTATATTGTACGCCGCCAAAATTACGACCAATAGATCTTTTCTGGCATTATACCTAAGTGTTAAAAATGTACGAATGAGAAATACAACTATAATTTCAAATTAAAATCATTCTTAGTCGAAATAATGAAACAGGGCCCTTAAAATTAGATAGTAAATTCAGTGTTCAGTTATTTTTAATGTTATTTTTCAATTTTCATTATGAAATCAAAAGCTAAGCATCTTAGCAAGATCTCGAATAACAAATTTATAGATCTATTTTTTGCAGGCAAATTTGTAATTAAACATTTTATTATATCTTTTGTCTTTTTTTTTATTTTAATTTTTCATTCAAATTTAATGCTACTTTTACGATTAAAGAAAACTAAGCATCCTATCAAAAAAAGGTCATGAACGTAAATCTTGTCTGGATCTTGCAAAGCATATTGAAACTTTGACTGAATATACTTTTCTACAAGTTAAATGCCCCAACGTTTAAATGCAGAAATTATTTCAATTGTTTAAATGCTTTACCAGTCCAGCTCGGTGTACTACTTTAAATCCGTTGAAATATATTAAAATTCCTTGAAAGATTAAAAATTGCATTTAATCTTTGAAACATTATGAGAAGAATGAGCATTTTTAGCAACAAAGTTAATTTACAACAAACTAGTTGCATTTTCAGCAAAATAATAAAGTTTTCAACCAAGCTATAGAATTTTTAACGAAACATATACTGTTTTAACAACAGCATATTCATTAAAGTGGGGAGGTAATGACAGAATTTTGGAGAGTGATAGAGGCAATGAGAAAGCAGCAGGAGCACCTCTTGGAAGAAATGAGACAGGACTGGGAAAAAGAAAGAGCACGAGGTAGAGTGGAGAGGGATATGGACAGGAGGAGATTTGAAAAGGTGATGCAGAAGTGGGAGAAAAAATTCGGGCAGCTGGAAAAGAAAGGAGAAACAGTGACTAGAGAAAGAGAGAGGAAGGAGGCAAGCAGCCAGACTGAATAAGAGTACAGGACGTGGTGGGATCCTCCAAGGAAATTGTCAAAGGAAGAGTGGGAGATAGAGTGAGAGAAAGAGAGAGAGAGAGAGGAGAGGGAGAAAAGAAAAAGGAGAGTGAGAGTTCTGGGAATGAGGAAGGGAGACGACGAGCTGACAAATATCGTATGGTGCCTGGCAGTGCACACGAAGGTAGTTGCAAAAATAGAGAACTCATGGAAAGTCCCTACCTGCTTCCCTTGACTCCTGACTGTTTCCTAAATTCAGGTATCCTCTGAAGGGCAAACAATTTCAAGACGTAGGGGAAATAAAGCAGAATGCGATGAAGCAGCTGTTAGCTATTCCGAAATGAGATTCGAAGGTGTGCTTCTGAAAGTGGGAGGATCGCTGGAAGAAAGTTGTGGTTTCGAAAGGGGAGTACTTTGAAGGAGATATCATCGCCGTTGACTTTTATCAATTTAATATTAATTCTGTTATGCAGCGGAAAAATAGCATGAATTGGCAGCCGGGAAACCCTGACTGTGCCACCTTGTTTAGCCTCCCTAGAGCATTTGAAGGAGCCTCAAATTTTAGATTGCCAAGGAAAATGTAGAAAGAATATTCTTGTCATGAAATATACAGTTTTCTTTGCTCTATTTCTATTTATTGTCATTCCTTCAAAAACGAATAAAATTAGTTAATTCACTACCGATGAATTGAAATTTTTATTATAGATCAATTTAATTTATTTATTTAATTTTGATAAAGAAATGAGTGAATAAAACTTGATTCGGATGCATTTTGAGTGTTTGATTGCATTCATACACTTATTTCGTCGTTAGGTTACGTAAGCATAACAACTCACCACAACAATTGTCCTATACACAATCTTTACAAACAAATTTGATTATTTTCGTTTTCCAACATAGACCATTTATTCTTCAAATCATTTCTTTTACTCTGAAGAATAATATCTTGATACAAGAAATTGCCCTTAACAACACTTATAATTGTTATCAATAATTATTATAAAAAATTTAAATTTTTGAACATAAAATTTAATTTTCTTACAGAGAGTCACTTTTTTCATATCAGCAATACAATCACTGTTTTTGGCCTTTTTTAACCTATAATGTTCTTTTTCTTGGCAAAATATAACTCTTAACATAAGAGTGAGTAATTCCGCCGAAAACAAGAGCCATATAAGTGAAAGACGTTCATGCTGTGAATTTGTTTATAAGAATTTTTTTAAATAATGATAATTATGTTGTTTAATGGCAATCCATTGTGTTAGAATATTATTCTTCAGATAAAAAGAAATTACTGCAAAAAAGAAGAACTTTCTTTATCAAAAACTGCGATATAAGTGTACTTGTTTATAACAATTGTTGTCGAAAGACAAGCTATAGTGACAATAACGCCATTTGGAATATTTAGTTGGCGTTAAATCTGCCCATGTTAAAGTTATTTTATTGCATGATTAAAAAAATACGTAGCTTCAAAGTCCAAGTTTGTTCCAGGAAAATTATCGTTTCGAAATCTTGAGTTCAACTCATCACCAAATCTAGTAAATTGTTCTCAAAAAGTTTTCAAATTGACAAAATCCAGCTCATATCATACTCTTCAAATCTGGACTAAGGACACGAATAAGTATTACGTGATTGCTAAGTGATCACAAATATTTTCTAAAAATCTTAATAACACAAAATTGATATTGAACTGAAGGTCCAGAATATGTGTTATTATTAATATATATTGCATACGTCCTTTTACGAATTCTAGAAATTCCAATGACCTGTTTTTTTGTAATCATCAGTCTTGGCGCCCCAAAGGATGCTTTCCGTGCCGCGCCCTTGGGAAGGAAAAAGCGGGAAGACTTCTTCGTCAATTTGATAAAGGCCACGCATCCAGACCCCGCCATTGGAGAGAATCTAGAGGCCCTCATTTACAAAAATTTGTAATATCTTAGCTAACCTCTATAACAATGCATCCTCAGTAATTTGAGATTGAATGAGGTTTTTTAAATTCTGTTTTTGTACAGGAATTCGAAAAAAATTTCGCAATCCGCATTCTGTTCAAGATTTCAAGCGGGCGATCTTAACCTTAATTTTTATCCGGCACCGAATAATGTTCCCTAAATATTTCTGGTCCAGCTTTCCATAAGTTTCCCAGTGCAATCTTACCCCATTGTCCTCAGGCTTCTCTCGCAATTTTGCCATAAGGAGTTCATGATATTCCAACATACTTTAAGAAAAATTAATTCTCTGTTCCTTCTTGCAGAGCTAAGCTCACAGTTCGAGTGCTTACCTAATGGCGACCCTATTCCTGGTGTTCCCCGTGGCGGAGCATCTTCTCTTTCTTCTGACAGACAACGTTCTCCTGATAGGTCTCTTCCTTCAGCAAGACCATATTCTCCGACCAGGTCTCCATCCCATGCCGGGCCTCATGTTCGTGTCAGATCCAGGTCTCCTCATGCCAGGTACATAGATAGCTTCACCTACCACGCACATAGCTCCACCCACCAGGCACATAGTTCCACCAACCATGATTGCTTCTTGTGATGGACATGGATATGGACTTGACCAACTTAAATGTATTCAGCTCACTCCTTATGAGAATCCGCGCCAAAAACTCGAACTTCGGAGATACACTTTTTCTGAAGATTGTAACGTTCGATTACTCGCAGGACAGAAAGTCTATGTGTGCATGCCCACCCAAGAACAAATTGTATTATCAAAATCCGATGGTGATGTTTTTGCAATATTGGAGAGTAGTAATGTTCTGGCTGGAATATATGGACTTCACCGTGGGACTGAGAGAAGTGTACGGGTTAAAATAAACATGGAAAGCGGGGCGATTACCGTACTGAACACAGATGAAGTCAGAGAAACTCCAGTCGGCCGGAATCGCGCAATCTTATTGAACTTTAGAGTAGAGTGTGTGAACCACAGTCCTTCATACCAATAATTAAATTACACAAAAATGTAAGGCTAAAATATGAAATTGTTTGTAATCCGAAGTCGGCTGGAAATGTTACAAGAAACAAATGAAAATAAATGCATTGCATCAAGATTATCAGGGCATCAATCCTATAACAATGCCCCAGCCAGTCTTTTTTGGGAGCAAATTAAAACGTTTCCTTTCGTTCCCTCACGAAAATATGTTTGGAAGAAAATTATTATACGTTCATAATGAGTTACCTATAATAATTGTCCTATAGGGGAGACCATCCTATTGTAGATAAAGAAAAATTCAACTGATATAAAAAAAATTTACGAAATTAATTAATCAGCGTTGAAATTTTATAGTAAATTTAATGTCCAGTTATTTTTCATGTTATTTTTCAATTTTCACGATTAAAGCAAACGCTACACATCTTATCAAAATGGTCATTAACAAATCTATAGATCTTTTTCAGGCAACGAATTTTGTGATTATACATTTTTTTACACAATCAACTTGTTCATAGCTATTAATATATAAATCACGACAAAGATATATGAAACATGATTAGTCCTCGAAGGAAAAAGTTATAACATAAAAAAGTTCGCCCCAAGAAACTAAATTATGTCACGTTAGTAAATTATTTTAAACTAGCATGAACATCATTCATCTTGGTGGATAAGATATAGTAATTATATTGATTTATCGCAAGAATATGAAATTATAAAAATTGTCGCTTCCATAGGGGAAACTGCAAGGGCTGTTCATTAAAATTCCCAAAGTTTTTATATATATGGTAATTTATAGAAAATTATTGAGACAGGTATTAAAACCACGGGATATCTTAACGATTAATTTAATAATTAACACTAGTGGTCTGCGTTTGACCCCCCACCGCCACTTACAAGCAAAAGCAAAAAAAAAAACTTCATCTCTATTGATAATAACAGGCTTCAAAGGCCAAAATGCTCTAACAACAGAGGAATTAAGGAGCTTCTTCACGAATAGATGAATTTTTGAACCAATTGTTCAATTTAAACTAAAAAGCTGAATTTTCAACCGAGAAGAATCATTTTCTACCAAAAAGTTCAATTTTCCGCGAAATCATGAATTTTCAACCAAATATTTGAATTATCGACTAAGAAAGATCAAATTTTTACCAAAAAGGGGATAGTTGAATTTTCAGTTAAAAAGTTAATCTGTAACCAAAAAATATAAATTAAATTAATCTTTAACAATGTGTTTCAACTTCAAACCAAATACTTACATTTGCAACACAAGATATTTTTTTCAACAAAAAATGTAATATTTCATATTTCTGTAAAGAAAAAATTAATTTCAGATAAAAAATAGTTAAATGCAACCAAAGAAAACTACAAATTTTTAAACAAATAGTTGAATTTTCTACCAATAGTTGAATTTTCCACTAAAATATTTGAATATTCAACCCAAAAACAATGTTAAACAAAACAGTTGAACTTTCAACCAAAATAATTGAATTTTCAACTACCCAAAGAGATGAATTTTTTAACAAAAGAGTTGAATTTTCAACGAAGAAACATTTTTTAGTTTTGAATTAAAATTGTTGAATTTTCAACCAAAACGTTCATTTTCCGCCAATAAAGATGACTTTTCTACTCTCAAAGATAAATTTTCTACTGAAGGACAAATTTTCAAACAATTACATGAATTTTCAACCAAGTAATTGAAATTTTAACTAAAAAAGGTAAGTTTTCAACTAAAAAAAAAAAAAAAATTTCAGGTTAAAAAATTAATTTTCAACAAAAAAATACGAATTTTGAACCAGGTATTTGAATTCTGAACGAAATAGATTAATTTTGAACAAACAGTAATGACTTTTCAACCAAATTGACGACATTTCATCAAAAGAGTTCAGTTTTCAAGCTAAAAAGTCAAATATTTTTAAGACTTTTGACTTTTAAAAGAGAAAAATTATTTTTCTGCAAAAAAGTTGATTTTCAATCAAGAAAGATGGAATTTATACCAGAATGTTAAATTTTCTACTAAAAAAGATAAGTTCACAAGCAAGAATGAAATCGTCAAATTCTTAATCAAAAGTTTCATTTTCAAACAAAAAACATTAGTCAAAGTAAGCGACGAGCGCCTACAAAAAAGGGTTTTGTAGCCTATTGAGACATTAATTAAGTCTTAACAGAATTTTGAAATTAAAAAATTTCAATTTTGTGAAGAGGTTTTTTTATCAATTTCTAAAAAAAAAACATTTTGGAAACAAATTTGAAAAAAAAATTTAATTATCCATTTAAATTATTTTTCTTAAGAAAACCTAATTAGGTCGTTTGAACCACCTCCTCCCAAAATTTTCCCTTCCCTACATTCCCCTCCCTTCACTTTTCCTTCTTGATAGAAAGTACGACGGACGACTTAACACTTGACCGAAACTATGAAGGTTTCCCCCTGAGACTACCCTAACTCTAAAAACGAATTATCAACCAGTTAAATTCAACCAAAAAAGGAAAAATTTCAACATAACAGTTGAATCCTCAACCAAAAAGATGAATTTTCTACCATATAGTTGAATTTTCAGTTTACAAAGGATGCATTTCCATCCAAAAATGGAGTAGTCGAATTTTCCGATAACAAAATTATATTTTCACCAAAAAAACGAATTTCCAACAAAATAGTTAAGTTTTTAGCCCGAAAATATAATTTTTCAATCAATCATAGTCGCATCTGAGTTTGATGTCGGTTTTTGGGGCTGCCCGTGATATTTAATCCAGATTTTTTTAACGAAAACAGTCAGGGGCGTATGAACCGTTTCCTGTGGATTTCACTGCGTGGTGAAAAATATTTTGAAAATTGTTCTTCTAATACGGAGACAATATTTAATGAAAATGTGGAAGAAAGTTTGCTGTTACGCGTTGAAATAAACGTTTTTTCTGCTGACGTACTTTAAACGTTCGCGGGCCATTCAGCATCTCGTGTAGAAGGAGAGCTTTCTCTTGAATAATCGGTCGAGATGCTCTGTCCTTCACTTGATCAAACCAACTGAAACAAAAGCAGCATCCAAAAGCACATCACGTTTTTTCTAACTATGTATGCTTAAGCAAAACACTTTTAATCGGCACCTCATGCAGGAAGCACGCACTTCAGCCTATAGCGCATAATGCGCATAACGCAGTTTCATAAACATACATACGAAGAAGTTATCTAAGAGAAAATCACGTACTTTTATAAAGATTAAATCAACTGTTCACGAAAAACACGGTTTTCACAATTCTCACGTCAACGCTTGACAGCTTGACATAACAAAACACTTCGGTGGGACTCCGATGCTTGGAGTCGATCGGACCTCTCTTTTTACCACGTGAGACAGACAGGAACGATTCGATAGTGTTCCAAGGACAGGTCTTACTTCTTCTTTCGAAACGATCATACTCTCTCTCTCTCTCTGTCTATCCAATACTTCTTCTTAGTTTTCTTTGTCGAATCGTAGAGCCTATTGGGTAGCTACGACGGCACCGGCAATTCAGAAGAAATTTGAATTTGAATTAAACATTAACAAGAAATCGTATAGTATACAATTAATTTGAAACCGTAGTAAAACATTTTTGATTAAAATAAATTGATATTCACTGCTCTATCTACTTCGCGATATATATATAAGAGATATATATGTATATATATATATATATATATATATATATATATATATATATATATATAA
>CAKNYM010052927.1:1004239-1022379 GCA_932195095.1 Andricus curvator
AATATATATAACACAAACAACAACAAATATAACATAACAAAAAATATATATATATATAACAAACAAAAAACAAACAAAAATATATATATATCATATATAGCTCTATAAAATATATTATTAAATGTTAAAATCTAGTTATTAGTCTCGTCTCTTGTTTGACACATTTACCTGTCAATAATAAAGTTTATAATAATCAAGTTCTTGGTATACTTTCTCCTTCAATCTGGATTACAATATTTGTTTATAATCTTAGTTTACGACTTTTCAAGTAACACGTTTCTGTTTCTAAGGTAGTTGTCAAAACTGTACAGGATGAACTAATTTGACGCCTATGATTAATGAGATAGGATTTGAGATACCATATATTTACTCTTATTTAACACCGGAATATTCATTGCATATGCTGTCAACCAAATTCTTCATCAACGTCTTAATCAGTTTTTCCCCTAACCGGCAAACATGAGGTTCATTTATACTCAGGTCATCGTTCTGACGGTCATCCTTAATTTTATTGGTGAATATAATACTATCATATATAAATGATTCTAAAACCGTTTTTAGCTCTCCGCAAATAACAATTTGACCAACGTAATCCACATTCTATCCTAGTTGCTTCTTTTTCAAATTCTATTAGAGTGTTTCCGCAATAAATACGAATTTAATCTGAATTTATTCAGAGAGAATGCGGAACGTGTGCGTCATAAAAAATGATATTCGAAAAACATTCCCCATTGATACGGAATCTTTGAATTGACACTCCCCTCAATGAAAGGTAAGTACCAGACGTTTCCTGAAAAATCAAGAAGACGCAATTTTGACCCATTTTCGAAAAAAGTGAAAGCAGAAATTTGTTCGCCGTAGACCGAATCATGCTTGTATGAAAGCGAAATCCTAAAGGTGTCGGTAGCGGTTCACAACTACTTTGGTTCGGTTATAGATTTCGTCATGATTCGAAACAATTAAGTGGAGAAAACTAAATCCCTACATATGACTTTTTGATCCAAAAGCTTGTCAAATGCACGCTGGAAAAACAGTTGAATCAATATCAGGGGCAATCAACATCACGCACGGCTGCATAATTTTTTTCCGTTCTGTCAGAATTTCCCTGTATATGTGTATTTTCTCAGTCTTGCCTCGCAATTTTCCCACAAGGAGTTAATGATACCAATATTCTCTAACAAAAATTAATCTTCTGTTTCTTCTTGCAGAGCTAAGTTCAGAGTTCGAAAGTTTACCAAATGGAGAGCCTATTCCTGGTGTTCCTCGTGGCGGACCATCTTCTCCTTCTGACAGACAACATTTTGCTAACAGGTCTCTTCCTCCAGCGAGACTACATTCTCCGGCCAGGTCTCCTTTTCCAGCCGAGCCTACTCGTCCTGCCAGGTCCAGGTATCCTCCTGCCAAGTACATATCTCCACCTGTCATGCTTGCTTCTGCTGACGGATGTGGATATGGATTTGACCAACTTAAATGTATTCGGCTTATTCCATGTAAGAATAGGAACCGGCAATTTGAACTTCGGATATATACTTTTCCTGATGATAATTCAATTAAATTTCGCGCAGGACAGCGTATCTTTGTGCCTATGCCAACCCAAGAACAAATTGTATTGTCAACATTCGATGGTGACGTCTTTGCAATATTGGAGAGTCGCAATGTTCTTGCTGGAATATATAAACATAGTACTCGCTATAGGAATAAGGTACGGGCAAAAATTAACATGGAAAGCGGCACGATTACCCTATTGACCCCAGATGAAATCAGTGAAACTCCAGTAGGCCGCAATCACGCAATCTTACTTAATTTCAGAGTAGAGTGTGTGAACCAGAGCCCTCCACAACATTAATTCAATTGCACAAAAATGTAAGACTAAAATATGAAATTATTTGTGATCTGAGATCGGCTTAAAATTTTACAAGGAACGTGTATTTACAAATTATAATAAAGTAAATGTATCAAGGTTATCAAGGCTACAATATTTCTGCAATGACCCAGTCAGTTTTTTCGGAAACTAATTTTAAACAAGTTCCTTTTCATTCCCTCACGGAAATGTTTGTTCAGAAAGATTATTATACGTTTATAATGATTTACCTATAACAATTTTCCTATAGGGAAGACCATTCTATTGTGGATAAAAGAAAATTCCACTGATATAAAAAGAATTTCACGAAATCAGTCAATTAGCTGTCTTAAACATTTATATTGTACGCCGCCAAAATTACGATCAATAGATCTTTTCTGGCATTATACCTAAGTGTTAACAACTTATGAATGAGGAATGGAACTATAATTTCAACTTAAAATCATTCTTAGTCGAAATAATGAAACAGGGCCTTTAAAATTAAATAGTAAATTCAATATTCAGTTATTTTTAATGTTATTTTTGAATTTTTATTATCAAATCAAAAGCTAAGTATCTTATCAAAATAACGAATAACAAATTTATAGATCTATTTTTTGCAACAAAATTTGTAATTAAACATTTTATTATATCTTCTGCCTTTTTTTCTAAATTTTAATTTTTCATTCAAATTTAATGCTATTTTTACGATTAAAAAAAACTAAGCATCCTATCAAAAAAAGGTCAAGAACGTAGATCTTTTCTGGATCTTGCAATGCATCTTGAAACTTTGATTGAATGTACTTTTCTACAAGTTGAATGCCTTGACGTTTAAACGTAGAAATCATTTCTATTGTTTGAATGTTTTACCATTCCAGCTCGGAGTACAACTTGAAATCCCGTGAAATATATTAAACTTCCTTGAAATATTAAAAATTTTCTGTAATCATTGAAACCTTATAATTGAGTGGTTAACCCCTCAGAGTTAGATAAAATATTTGTTAACTCTATTAGATAATAACGTCACGTAATTAAAGTAGTCCACAGTCTTATACATTCTAGTTCCGTTTTACGAAGTTACAAGGTTAAGAAAAAATTAAATACATTTTCTCCAGCTATTCCTGTTGGAAAAATTACTCCTGCAGAATTAAAAATTGCTTGAATCACATGTAACCTAAAAAAATTAAAGTAATAGGGTCATCTAAAAAAAAATTTTTTGCTCAAATTTACTTTTTTTATAAACTTTTACTCCCAAAGAATTTAAACGTGATATTAAAACTTAAAACTTAATTACATGGATTGAGTTAATGAGCGATTAAAACCTAATAACATGCATTAAGATAATAAGTGATTAAAACTTAATCACATGGAATAATTTCCTACCAAACTGTTGAAATTATTAGCCAACAAATTCCAACAAATTAGTTGCATTTTCAGAAAAATGATAAAGTTTTCAACGAAGCAGTAGAATTTTTAACAAAAAGAGATTATTTCTCAATCAAAAATATGATAGCATATTTTTAAATGAACAAAATCATAGCCAGTGATTTTCAATTATGAAAACACAGCTTTGCCTTTTTTTACCTTTTGTACTATAATACGGTCAATTTTATAACTGCATTTATTAGTATACCATTAAGCCATTCCCCTTTCAGGGTAGGCGTGACACTACCCGATTCGGGTAGTGTTTCTAGGTGGATAGTTTCTTGTAGTAAATAACTACAAGTGTGGGCTCACCACACCTACGACGGGCCAACAGCTCGCAGTATTTAGAATGGTCACCCATCCAAGTACTAACCGCGCCCAACGCTGCTTAAATTCAGTGATCGGACGAGAACTTGATTTTTCAGCGTGGTATGGCCGTTAATCATTACTTTCTTATGAATTTCTGTGTTATTTTTCTTTTCACAATTATTTCTTGATGATTTTAGGCATTGAAAAGTTAGTTTTCAAAAATTGGGCCCGGCAAAGCCATTAAGAGTTTTTTCTCAAGAAAATAAGTTTCTGGGTATTCAAATAAATTTTTTGGCTGCTTTAGTTGAAAGCAGCTGAGACGGGATTCGTTAAATGTACTAAGAGGGTTTTTTAAGGCTTTTGAATATTATTGCAGGAATCGGAATATCTAATTATGTGTTCGATGAAAGTACAAGGGATGGTTTTTTGATGCTGTATAATATTATTGTAGAAATTACGATATCTGCTAGAACCTTGGAAAGGTGTCTGGAGTAACAATTTTTAATTTGAAATTTTTTTCTACGTTAGTTAAATGCTATCATTCTATATATTATTGTAGGGATGGAGATATCAACTAGGGTCTCGGGAAAGGGTATCCCGTGAATATTTCTAATTTGAATATTTTTTGGCTGCTTAAGTCCAAGGCAACTGAGACGGCTATCCCTACAATAATATTACACAGCCTCAAAAAATCACGCCTAGTACATTTAACGAATCCAGTCTTAATTAGTCTTATTTTTCCCAAACAAGCCAAAAGAACAAGTTTGCGCCTATTATTATTAATGAGATAACATTTAAGATACTATTTATTTACTTTAATTTAACACCAGAGTATTCATTAGATATACTGTTAACCAAATTCTTCATCAACGTCTTAATCATCTTGCGTGTGCTTCGGTCAAGTTGCTTCAACTCATCGACGTTTCATTTTACTGCACCCAACGTGTAGAGCAGTATAGGAACGGCCACCATATTGGTCGCCTGGATCTTATTTTTCCAAGATAATTCGGAAGCCCAAATTTTTCTGAGAATTTGGCGATACATTTTTTCAAGGTCCGTTTTTAACACACGCACATTTTGGGTTTCCGCTTGCGTTATTCGAACATATGTATATGTTTCTCCATCGCCAAGATGTTGAATGGTATTTCCGCCGATGAGTTGAACATCCTGATCGTCGCGCGATGATGTAGTTTCTAGTCTTCCTTGGTGTAGGTAGACGCAGGCACAATTTTCCAGTCCGAAGGTCATGCCAATCGCTTTAGAGTACCTATTTACCGCATCCACAGGAATGTGAAGGTCCTCTTTCGAGGAAGCAAAGAGTTTAAGGTCGTTCATGTATAAAAAGGTGGTTGACCTTATATTCTCTTCTATTCGACGGGCAAGATAGGTATCCAGAGCTTTTGCCTCGGAGCACAATAGATATAGGCAAGAGGGAAATGCAGAAAAGTATCGGACTTAGAGAGTCTCCTTGGAAGATCCCCCCTCTCATATGTGATATAGCTGGTAGTCACTTGTCTTTTGTCAGATGTTATGACAAATCTTGTCTGCCACAAGAACATAAGCTCTTTTATGCATCTCACTACTTTTGGATGCACCTCCAGGCACTCAGGGAGCTTGATAAGCAGCTTATAGTTCGTGTTATCGAATGCCTTACGGTAGTCAATCCAAGCCATGGACAGATTGCGTCGATACCTGATCGAGTCCTGGGTAATGCACCTGTCTATTAACAGGTTCTTCCTGCAACATGCCAGCCCTCTCTTGCATCCACGTTGTTCAACTATTGTACTCCATACCGGCTCGATAGATGTTAATATCCTCTCTTTGAGGATACCAGTGAATAGCTTGTAGCTGGTGTTCTAACAAGCTATGGGCCTGTAGTTCTTTGGACTTGACAAATCTCCGGTCTTAGGGATCAGTACCGAGCGTCCTTCCACTAGCCACTGCGGGATGAGTTGTTCTCCGTTTAAGAAAGTAGTAAATATACGAGCTAGATGTTGGTGCGTAGAAGTGAACTTCTTCCACCAAAAGTTGTTGATTTTATCGCGCAGTGTCACCCACATTTACGCCTCTCTCGGATGGAAACCATGGTTTAGTTGGGAGTAGCAGTAGGGCCGAACCGAGGCAACGATCAGGCAATGGCCCCGGACAAACGCGAGAATATCGTTTTAAATGGTCGAACCAACTCAGGAGGGACATCCTCACCTGTTGGAAAAGAAGTTCACCGGCGCGAAGAGGATTTATGCAGAGGTTACATGAACGTTGGGTCAATATGCACGCGGAATATGAACATAAAACGCCTCAGTATTCAAGAGATCATGTATCCTTTTTGCGCAAAAACGGATATGAAGCTCCTTATCAGCAATAAAAAGAGCAACATACTCCAGCGAACATACCACCCGTTCCAGCAAGACCACGTTCAGAAATAGTATATTACGACCCAAGGCCAGAAAGTTGGATTTCCGGGCGAGTGTGATATGAAGGCCGAGGCGAAGCCGAGGCCTCATATCACGCACGCCAGGGCATCCAATATTTCTGGCCGTGTGTCGTATACTATTTTTCTTAATCCCCAGCCGAAAGTACGTTTAATAATTAATGTTAATTAATAAAATGCGTTGTCGGCTGCTAGCTCGGATGCTATTTCTTTTGTGGCCTGCTTCAGCACGCGCGCCACCTCGCGTAGCGCCGCTGCTGCTCTCGGGTCAGCTGAGCGGATGCATGGGATTCGGTCGCCCGCCCGACTTTTGCAAAGCCGAGGCGGAGCCGAGGTTTTGCTGGTCAGGGCGGGTACCAAAAACACATATTTTTTATTCATATTTCTTCCTCGTCTGCCAAACGAGGAATAACCATTTTTGAGGTCTTGTGCCGTCTTTTCATGCACAAAAATCGCAACGATGCTAATCGATCAGTTTTGAGGTTGAACACACCGACGGTCTCTTTTTTCCATTCACCTGTCAAGATAATATTTTTCAGAGCCTAAGTACACATTAAAACAATACTGGGCGTTGCTACGTCAGGTTGCTACGTGAGCGAGCCACAAAAATCTCGCAGCCAATCAAAGATCATGTTAACTCTAGCAGGCCGCAAAAGCCACTGTTCCCGGACCGAAATACGGCCGGGAAGACGTACTTTCGGCTAGGGGATGAAGAAAAATTATTATTATCATTATGATTATTATTATATATATATATATAAATTATTATTATTATTATTACACACATAGTGTGACGTCATCCGCTTCTAAAGCCCAAGACAATGCATGTGTAAAACTGATGAAAGCAATAAAAATAATTAATTATCAAAGTTTTTTGGCTGAAAGGATTTATTTCATAGAGTATCAGTATGCCTGGATACATTACGTAATGCCAGTTCAAATACTTTATGAAGACTCAACACAATAATGATAAGTTATTTTTTCGCGAAGTGCTCCAATTTCCACATCGCATTTAGTTATCATACAAAATGTAAAATAAATATTCTAGTGCATATTGTATATTCTAATTTGAAATTGGGAACTTATTTCTGATTAATTTCTTAATGTACATTGTACATGACCACAAATTAAAACAGTGTAAATGCTCAAGTATAATAAAACTAATAAAAGTATTTAAAAAATCGATTTTTGTATATAAATAAAAGGTGAATTATAATTTCACCACAGAACATAATCTCATCAATATTTGCAGTTATTGATACATAACGGTTTTTCCTTCTAACCTACTTAAAATTAAAGTAAAATAAAAATGAAGGCTTATAAGTTTGAAGAAAGATGAATGAAAAAACTTTGAAACATATCAAAATTATTTATTGAAGAAGTTTTATTTTTCATCGAACTGCCTTTTCTTATGGATACGTGCCAAATTTTCAAAAATTATGAGATTTTATTGAATGAAAGCTTGCTTTCTCGAAACAGAGGCAAGAAAAATACAACTTTGCTGCATCCAATTTTCTGAAAAAAAGAAAAATTAATGTAATATTATTACCCAACAAAAACAAACACTTCGTGTGGAAAATGTTTTTTTATAAAAATGTATATTTATTGTTAAAAGTAATCAAAGTTGTGAAATAATAAAATAAGGTCAAGTACGAACAGTAGAAAATTTTCGAGTATCAGAAGAAACAAATTTTCAATTTTTGAAGTGTAACCTTTGGATAAAGCTGACCGTGAAAGTCTCCGCTATCGAACCTAGATGTTAAATTTTTTTATTGAAACTAAATTTGGTCACTTTTCTGGTCTTCGGCTATCGAAAGCTATCGAAAAAATCTTTCGAAGCAAAATTATTGCATATTTATGAATTCATTAACTTGTGATTTTAAATGGAAATCTTGGCTTGAAAGCTTATGTAAATATTAAGATGTTTACATCATTAGTGTAGAAATTTTTGCGTTGCGTATAATAGAAATGTAATTCTAATTCCTCTAAATTGAACATAATATGAATTCGGTTATTTTTTAGTAATCAAATTTAAAACTATTTAATTTCTATAGTTTTCAACTCTAAGATATTCAGGCAAATTAAAATGCGCTACAAATTGAAATAGTAGAATTTTGAAAGATTTCTTTTCAGAAAGTAGAAAAAAGACGCAAATGTCGTACAATACCAGGTCTAAGATGGATAATAATGAAGATTAAATGGATTTATAGTATATTAAATTAATTTTCGTATGAACATAAAACGTGATTGTGCAGCATCATCAAATTCATTGAAATAATAAGAAGGAAATATTGTAAAACAAACATGCTTTTGCTCAAAAGTGGAGAAATAAGAGTTATTTACACACTTATAATCAGTTTAATCTTACGTTTTTTACGATAAAATTAATCTCTTCAATTCGTGTTCACTCACTGGTGGTTTTTTAAACAAGCAAAGTCTCCTCCTTGAATTGTCTTTAAATTTAAAAACTTCATGAATTTATAAATAAACTCATTCTGGAATTTCTAACTCCAAGGCTTTTCCAGTAAAGTTGATAATTCAATTATGTGTAAACTCTTAAGTTCATAAAATTTGAAAATCCTAATTTTTTATCACCGTCCCAATTTGAAAAACTAGTCCTACCAGAATTGCAAACAATGTGTATTGTTAGTTTCAATTTACGAAACAGGACACAGTAACCGCAAATTAAACTAATTTCTCTATGGTAATCGATATCATTGAGATAAGTTTGAGATGCAACATTACTATCACTGAAAATTCGTATAATTCTTAGTAAAGTCAAAATATTTTCATTAAAATCAGCCAAATGCACTGATAATGAAACTCAGAATAGTTATAAGATAGTACCACTGGTGGGCACTTAAGGAAATTAAACTAGAGTGATTGCGTAAAAGACATTGTCCGTCCAGCGCATTTGGTTTCGGGATAATAATAAAGAACCATAAATCGCTCGAGCGTCTAGTCGTTAAGAGTAAACTTACCGTCTAGCCAAGATCCAAATCTAGGATAACAACTAGGTTAAGTCACTCGTTCATTGTTTTTTTTTGGTACCCATTACTAATAGTAGGACCGACTAAATATGTATGATTGTATGGGATTAGTCTCGAGGCTGAGAATCAATCTGACAGCTCGAAAACATGGAGCAGACGACGCAGAGCATCGACAGCCGACCAGTAGCCAAGGAACAAGGACGAGAGGATGGGACACCACCGACACGACGCAGCGGTCCCACGCATGTCATGAGAGTTCACGCTGCATCCGTTGCCATGGTGGCCAGCGATCAGTAGCTTGGCGGCGGCCAACACGTACCAGTAACCAAAGAAGCAGGACGAGAGGATGGGACGCAACCGACTCGACGCAGCAGTCCCATGCATGCCATGAGAGTTCGCGCTGCACCCGTTGCCATGGTAACCAGCCAGACACAACCGCCACCGAAACGAGATTCCACTACGGACCAGGAAGGGCAGCACGAATCGGCCACTATCCTAACCGGCAGTCATGTTATAAGCGGCCAGAAGGCGGCCATGTTGATGTAACCAGAAGGCGCCCATGTTGTAAGCAGCCGGAATGCGGCCATGCTGGAAAGAACGAGAAGACGGTCATGTTATAAGCAACGTTCTGGCGGCCAATGAGGGTCACGCTAGACCGTGAGATGAACCAATCAGCGGCCGTGAAGGGAGAACGGAGAATGCCTACAAGAACGGAACGGAAGATCGAGCAGACGAAAACCCTTTACTTGTGTTCTTGGCTCGACGAGGTTCGGTGCGACCGATAACCAGGAATGAATTTCAATAATTTCGGAGAACCGGGGAGACCGGATAAATATTCTCAGAAATTGAGCAATGGTTTGCGAAGCAAAACGAGAATTGGCGGAGTGGTTACGAGGTAGGTGGTCTTCGTTATCCGCGTAAAGTCAGTGTTCTCAGCCTCGGCATCGGGTACCCACGCGGTGTGGCAAACGTGTAACCGCGGGTAGTTTGTTGAAAATTATTTACAGTGAGACTGTCTGGGACCCCCTCGACACTCAAAAGGGGAGACACGCTTGGCTCAAAGCCCGAATTTTAGTAAAGTTGAGGCGAGCATCTCTCGGGGTCCATGAGCGTGGGCACGTGGCAAGGAACGCCGGACGGCGTCGTGCATAGCGCGGGTGTCCCCGACGGCCATTTTGAATTGTAGTGGGTTTCGCTGGGGATTCGTTCGTGGTTTCCGTCGGGGAGATTTTTGGAATTGTCTTGGGATTATAATGAAATGAGTTAGTGAGCTATTTACAAGAGCTCCGAGTGATTTTTGAAGAGCTCACGGAAGTGCTCAATAATTCGATAAAATTTCTTTTAGGTTAGTTTTTTATCTAAGTAAAGATAGTTTCAATCAGCCCCCTGGCACTTTCATGGAGGCCTGTATTATAAAAGTTGGCTGAAAGGTGGATCACGGCCACCAGGCGAAATCGTGGCGCTGATTACCTATAGGGCCGACTTTCTTTAAAATACATGGCAAAAATGCAAATATTTATGTTTTTTTTAAATCTGAACCGCTTTTTCGTGTTTTTTTAATGGAAAAAAAGAAGTTAAATGTTTTTGGCATATGCTAGTATAAAATATATAACGAAAAAAGTGAAATATATTAAGTTTCTAAGTGATTAAATGTGTGAAAGCAATACGAAAATTTTTTCCAAGATAATACATTTAAACAAATTAATAACAATAAAATTGTTATTAATTAAATAATTAATTAATTTAGGAACTTTAGTGTCACGATTTTAAATTAAAATTAAAAGGTTTTTTGCGTCGTAAAAATTCATGTACCTAATTTAATATTAAAACATTTTATTTTAAAACAGTATAAAGTAACTTACCAAATTATTTTTCAATTATAAAAATGGCAATAATCAAGATATGAGATTAATAAAAAGGCAATTTTTAAATTAAAAAAGTATAAAAAAACCGTTGAGTTTGCTCCTCCGAACTCCGTTTATTTTTGTAACCAGAATCACAGTTCACCATGTTTAATGTTTTTTCAATTAATTATATATCACTGATCATTTTCAGCAAAAAAAAACGAAAAAAGGACTAATAAACTACCAGAAAATATAAAAAAACTTCGAATGTTGACAATTTTGCCATGTATTTTCAAGAAAGTCGGCCCTATAGGTAATCAGCGCTACGCTCGGGCAATTTAAGTACTAACGCGCAGGGCAGTCAAATGTGTGCCCATTTTCAGCTTTGAGTGCCAGGGAGCTGGTTTCAATAAATGTTAATTACATGGAAATAGATCGGAGTCTAAATGCAGGTTCAGTAAATTCTCTCTCTCGCTCCTAAGTTCCCACTCCCTCTCTCATGTTTGAAAAGTGAGCTGGCCGACCTGCCAGTATCGTCATAAGCGGATCCGGCGGGACTCGGATAGGGTTATCTCTATCTGGCGCCTTTAGAAGAAGGATAAACGGACTTCGTGGGTTGTTCGTGGCTTGAAAGAGTGTTTGAAAGAGGTCAAAAATCTTGACCGAATTAAATCATATTTTTTTAGAAATGTTACTAATTGAATGTCGAAGAGACTCACATCGCCTAAATGTCAAAATTAATGTTTTTAAATTAGAAAACTTATGAAACCTCATCCCTGTACATTGATTAATTGAAAGAAAATTAATTTTAAAATTTAGGCTATATGACTCTTCGAAATTCAATTAGTAACATTTCTAAAAAAAATTATTCAATTCGGTCAAGATTTGTATCCTCTATGTGGTTTTGAACAAAATAAGTGCTCTATCCCCAGTGTGCACCGGCGCGGCGTCCCACTGCTGGTCGACGCGAGCTCGCCATTGTGCTTATTCCAAAGGGCTGTTAACTCTCGAGTTGAGACTCGAGTGATCGGATACTCCATGCGACTCGGCTGAACTCTAGCGACTCGCGGTCGCTTGCGCTTTTGAGTATTATCTTGTTGTTTGGGAAATGTCGAAAAATAATTGCACGAAAATTTTGCACTGACAGGTCAACTAAACCCGTCGTTCACAATCCAATCTGTCGATTATGACTCGAGAATCAGAAACACGCTCCCACTCTCATTAACACGAGTAGAACTCGGCTCGACTCCTATGGAGTCTTAGCAACTCTTACACCTCGGCTAACTCTTTTAAATCCTGCAAACTCTCTCTCATTTTGGAGTCGCGATAGAGTAATTCTAGGAGTATTTAGATCGCTCGAGTCTCAACTCAAGAGTGAACAGCCCTTTGGCTTATTCGCAATGTGCTTCTCACGCATGTGCTTCCCACTTGGAGTGAACTGTCGGAACGTCATGACGCAATTACACAGGTTGGCCGTTAGAGTACAGCTCCTTACCGCAACGCTCCTGTTTTGTCACACCTGATTGAACACAGCACATTCCCCCGCAGCTCCTTTCACCCATATCCGCGGCTCGGCGTCAATTATCGGAAACACTAAATGCAGAATCATTAAATCCAGATTCGACTGTGTATAACTTTTCAACAAGAAAGTTAATTTTCAACCAAATAGTTAAATTTCCTACCAAATTGTGGAATTTTCAAGCAAAAAGACGAACTGGCTAGAAAACACTTGAATTTTCGACCCGAAAATTAGAATTTTTAACAAAAAAGTTCATTCACAACCAAATAGTTAAATTTTCACCTAAAATAATGAATCTTGAACCAAAACAAATTAATTTTTTAGACAGTTATTCAACTTTGAACCAAATGAATGATCTACAAAACAGTTGAATTTCCAACCCGCAGATATGATTTTTCAACCAAAGATATGCATTTTCGACAAATAAGTTAATTTTCAACCAAACAGTTCAATTTCCTACCAAACTGTTACATTTTCAAGCCAGGAAGACGAATTTTCTACAAAAGTTAAATTTTCAACAAAATAATAAAGTTTTTAACCAAACAGTACAACTGTTAACCAAACGAGATCAATTCTAAACTAAGAATATAATAGTATATTTTTCAAGAAACAGAAATTACCTTTAACCAAAAATAGAAAATATTTTCTTGAAAACAGGAGACAAAAGAATTCTTTCAAAAATGTTAATAGAGGAAAGTGTGAAGTGTGAACGTGGGCACACGTTCCTCTAAATATGCAAAAAATATACTGAAATGAGACAAGATATACTCGACGTACACTCGAATTTGTACATTCTCATCTGAATGAGAAGGCATTGGTTTTATGTGAAAAATGAATTTCGCGGAATCCATCAAATGTCGACGTCTTGAGGCCCCCTGAGTGAGAAAAAATAGTTTTTACTTCGGTGTCGTCTGTATATCGGATAACTTTTGAAATACTACTCGGATTGGATCGTGCTTTGGCACGAAAGGTTTGTTCAAACAAAAGAGTTTAGTAGCCAGCTATTTTGGATAAAAAATCAAAAATTTAGAGCATTTTTAAAAATTTTGAGACAAATTTTTTTTAAGATTTAAAAATTCTATGGAAGGCTATTCTCGAAAAGTGGAAAAATTTACTTTCACGACTTTTTTCGATGAAAGCAAAATTATCAGAGGTTTAGCATTTTCAAAATTCAAAAAACAAACGAAAATGAAAATTTTAGGCCAAACGACGCACGATATGAAAAAAAAATCAAGAGAAGAAAAACATTGATTTCTGAAAGTCCTGCAAGATTATAAGAAGAACTTTTCGAATTTTTTGAAAAATTTAAAATTCGAATTTTGATTGCACAAAAAATAATGAAATATAAAAAATTCTGATAGGAGGAAATAGGAGGAATTTTGATAGGAGCGTAGTTTTTGTTTTAATCGTTAAAAATAGCATTAAAACTGAAAAAATTAAATTTTTAGGAAAACCACACAAGAGACGAAAAAAATGGGAAGACAAAAGTTGTTCAACCAAAATTATCTACAAATTTGTTATGAACTCTTGTTATAAGAATATAATAAAAATAAGAAAATTAACTATTTGGAAAAAGGACACAAGCTACAATAACATTTTATTTAACAAATTTTTCACATAAATTATATCTACATATTTGCTTAGAAGCACCTTACGCTATGATGCATATTTTTAGTTTAAATCGTCAAAAATAACATTGAAAATAAATAAAATTTAGGGAAAATGACATAAGTTGCAATAAAATGTATCATACATTTTTTTTGATAGAATGATAGGATAATTCGTAAAAAACAAAATTAAATATTAAAAAATTTAATTTTTGGACAAACGACAAAAACTATGAAAAAAATATATTGACAAAAGTTGCTCATCCAAAAAAGAACTACAAAATTATCATTAATAATGTTTTAATATGATGCGTTGTTTTTGTTTTAATCGTAAAAAATGACATTAAAAATCAAAAATACACTTTTTAGAAAAATGGCACACAATACAAAAAAAATGAATAGACAGAAGTTATTCACTCAAAATAGATCTACAAATTTTTTCGATAATCACTTTCTGATAGGATGCGTCCTTTTTGTTTTATTCGTAAAAAACAGCATTACAAATAGAAAATTTTAATTATTAGACAAACAACACATGCTACGTAAGAAATAAATGAACAAAATTTGTTTATTAATCACTTTTTGATAGGATGCGTATTTTTTTTTTTTTTTTTTTATTATTATACCATTAAGCCATTTCCCTTTCGGGGTAGGCGTGACTTGCTCGGTTGGAGAATAGTAGTGTGCATGTGGGTATATAGGTATAAGGTAGGTAGGAATATAGGTATGAGGTGGATAGGCATATAAGTGTTAGGTATATATATTTTAGATTGATCTGGAATTCTCGTGTTATTTATTTAAATGACACGTTTACTCCGCAACACTGCTCCGACCCAGGCTGCTGATCAATCTCTCTAGCGATCACCCCAAGTGAAGAGCCTCACAAAATTGTTATGTATGGTTCCCCACTTGGGCCCATTAGTATCCAAGGTCTTTGTTTCAGGCGTCATTCATTCTACTGTCACTCTGTTTACAAACTATTTGTCGCCACACTTTTCTGTCCTGGCATACTACTCTAGCTTCCTTCACGTCCATGCATTTTTTCATGCAAGCTCTTGTGTTCCTATGGCTTCTTATGTCTCTACGGATTAATGTCTCATTTACAGATTCTAACCATTCTTTCGGCGGTCTACCTCTGGGCATTCTGCCATTTACTTTACCTTTGTACACTTGTTTGGTCAGTCGCTCATCTTTCATTCTTTCAAGATGTCCGAACCATCTTAACTGATTTCTTTTCCATGTGTCAACTATTGTCTCTTTTGCACCACATTCTTTGAGGATTGTCTCGTTTCGGACTTTGTCCATTAGTGTTTTCCCGCATATTATGCGCAGAGGTTTCATGCCGATCGCGTTAATTTTACTCCTGTCCTTTTCTTGACAGGTCCATGTCTCGCTACCGTATAGTACAGTCGGTACGAATATAGAATTGTGTATGGCCATTTTAGCTTTTTTTGATATGTTTTTATTTGTTAGGATGGACCCTGCTCTACCGATAACCTGTTTACCCTTATTTATGCGCCTATCTAACTCCCCATCTATTTTTCCGTCGCTAGTGAATAGACTACCTAGGTACACGTACTTGTCAACTTGTTCTAATCTCTCATCATTTAGGACAATGTTGCACATTGTTTTCTCACTCTTTCCCTCAAACACCATGATTTTTGTTTTATTTACGTTAATTTTGAGTCCCATGTCCTTCATGCTTGTATGAAGTTTATTCAACATTCTTTGCAAGTCCTCGACTGATTCTGCCATAACAATCTTGTCATCTGCGAAAGCTAACCCACGTACCTTAACTGTTTGGAGATCTACACCTTCTTCGTCGAAGAGTGCAGTTCTTAGACACTTATCCATGAATATGATAAATAGCCACGAGGACATAACGCATCCTTGTTTCACGCCTTGCGTAATATCGAACCAGTCACTCAGTTTCCCGTTTACCCTTACGCTCGCTTTACTACCTGTATATATTGTTTTTATTGCTTGCAGGAGCCCTCCATTAACTCCGTATTCTTTAAGAACTTCCCAAAGTTTACTTCTATTTACCGTGTCAAATGCTTTTTCTAGGTCAATAAATGCACAGAAAACTTTCTTTCCTACTCTCAAGCTTTTTTCTGTGATCTGTCTTAGGCTAAATATCTGATCTGTACATGATCTTCCTGGCATAAATCCACTTTGGACTTCCCATATTTTTTCTTCTGTGATTTCCATTACCCTACGAATAAGTATTTTTGAGTATATTTTACTTACGGTACTTAGTAGGCTGATACCTCTGTAATTACTGCAGTTGTTTTTATCTCCCTTTCTTTTGTATATTGGTACGATAATCGCTTTTTTCCAATCGTCTGGGACTTTCCCCGTCTCGATACATAAATTTATCAATTCGCACAACCTGTGAGGTATGTACTCGCCACCGTATTTGAGCATTTCAGCACTAATACTGTCTATGCCAGCAGCCTTACCATTTTTCAAGTTCTTAATTATGTCTCGGACCTCAGTGACACAGACTTTTTCAATTGGGTTTTCTAATGCATTATGTTCTATGTCGCAGTTTTGTTGTCCTATATCTTCACCTCCTAATAGTTCTTTAAAAGAGTCTTTTAAAGCGTCTACTATCCCGTCTATATCATATAGCATTTCACCTTTGCTGTTTCTCATGCTCGCAATCTCTGTACTTTTACTTTCCTTCATCTGTTTATATAGTAGTTTCATTATTCCTCCAAAGCCGTTTTGTATTTTGTTCTCTTCTTCTGTTCTGATTTTTTCTTTACTCTCCTTGACTAGTCGTTTCATTTTCCTCTTTTTGTCTTTGTAATCATTTTTGAGTCTATTTCTCTCCTCATCGCTAAGACCTGTCATGTTTAATGTTCTCGTGTGCGCTTTTTTCTTTTCTCGCTGGGCTGCTTGAATTTCATCATTCCACCATGCATCACCAGACTTTCTTCCTACCACTGCCGTACCACACACTTCAATTGCAGTTTTAACAATGGTATCCCGTAATAAAGCCCACGCGCCCTCTATATCTTTATTGCTCGTAAGCTCTTCCCAAGTTGCCCTACCAATGCGTTCGCTTAACTTATTTTGAAACTCTATTCGCACTTCCGGTTTCTGTAAATTTTCAATCTTTATTCGAGTTTGTTTCGTTTTTTCTGTTCTCTTTCTTTTCCATCCCCGGCCTAAGTTTATTTTAGAGATTAAAAGATAATGATCAGTATTGCATTCGGATCCCCTCATGACTCTTGTATCTATAACTAGTTCTCTTAGTCTTTCATCTGCAATAACGAAGTCAATTATACTGCGGTTATTTCCTTTACACCAAGTGTACGTGTGGATCATTTTATGTCGAAACCAAGTATTGGTAATAAATAGGCCCTTTTCTAAGCATAAGCTAACTAATTTTTCCCCGTTATAATTTTTTCTTGGATCCCCAAATTTACCTAGTACCCTTTCTGTATCTGTATCCTGACGTTGAACGCCGACCCATCCGTTCATATCTCCTAGCAGAATTATTCTTTCACCTTGATCGCAAGTACTTATTGTGTCATTTAGAGTGTCCCAGAAAGCGTCTTTGACTTCTCGCGGCTCACTGTCAACTGGGGCGTAGCACGCTATGATAAATAACCTTCTGATTCCTACCTTCATTCTAGCCCACAACAATCTGGGAGATACAAAATCATGATCTTTGAGATGCTGTCTTGCTTTTTCATTCATAATTAAACCGACCCCTTGACTACGATTTGATTCACTACCTACTCCTGACCATATTTCAAAACCGCCTTTCAACACCCCATTTTCTATGTTTCTACATTCGCAACCCTTTTTCTTCGTCTCAGGTACACATAAAATATCTAGTTTCCTTGCATGCATAGTTTCTCGTAGTTCTCTTATTTTAAGGTCATTCACTCCTCTAGCATTCCAGACACCCAGTCTCCATTCATCGCCTGAAATTCGACCTTTACGTTTACCGTGTGTATGCATTTTGTCGATCCAAGTTTCAGTCCATTCCGAGGCTACTTTATTGTTTGTATTATTCATGTTTAGATTGTACACCCAACTATCACCTTTATGCGCGAAATTTGTTTTGCGAGCCGAAATCATGTCCAAGTTAAGTGATTATTCGTCGTACGGTGGATAGTCTATCTGTAACGTCAGTCCCACCAATACTTCTGTTACTG
>CAKNYM010052927.1:1030431-1046517 GCA_932195095.1 Andricus curvator
ATGTATTTATCTGAAAATATTTTTTTATTTCGAACAATGTAAATTATTCAACACAGAACGTTTATTCAACACTTTTGTTAAAAAAACTTGTTTTCGATCATTTTAAATCTGAATATAGCACATATAGTAAAAAATAGTGAACCAGTCTCCGAACCAAAACCCCAAAAAAATGTTCATTTAATTTGAACAAAAATAATTATTCACTTTTATTTCGACTTTTTGTCTGTAAAATAAACTTGGAAAATAGCAAAAATTTAGAGCATGAAGCGAATTTGATCAGAGTTTTATTTTTACACAACTGCTATATTATGTTTTTAGTAATAATGCGCTTTTTGTGCCGCACTCTTCATCGCACGCTATATGCCGACATTTTGCCCTAAGTACCTGACGAGCATGATAGACGCACGCTGTGCTGCATATCATGCAGACTGTGTGCGGGCACTATGCGGGATTACTTATTACCCTCAGAACGTGCTGTCACTGTGCTTCTATTATTGACGACACATCGTGCTTGCACGCCATGCGTCCATGTGCGTCCGCATGCATTGTTATCTGGGGTACGTTGGTTTAAATAAAATTGACGAATAAAGCATGATTCTTGACAACTGAATCTACTATTATTATTTTGACTGGACCGTATGACCAAAATAACAAATTCTTATATGAATTGACTTCATTATTAATAACAACGGTCGAAGAAAAATTTCAAAGTGTGGATAATATTCCATTCACTGAACATAGATACCAATATTCTTCAAAAAAAACATCACGTGTGTCCCAAACTACGACCCAAGACAGATTTATGTGTAAACATCTTCGGTAAACGTTAACTGAAATCAGGATTAGTTTTTCCTTTTTTCTTGAAATTCCCCTTTTTCCCCTATTCTTAAAAAACTTCCCCCTTCCCCCCTTTTCTCTAAATATACCATATTTAAAAATACAATATTTGAATTACGCGGATAATTCTCTGAAATTAGTAAGTGTACCCATTATTGAGAAATAATTGAAGCAATCATAGCACTGAAATAAATTGTTTATGAATAAATAAGGTACCAATAACATTACAAAATATATAGTACTTTTTAAACAGAGATTAGAAGGTGAACACTTTATATACCTACCTAATTAAAAAGTGGGATATTCCCAATGCATCAACTGAAATGTTAAATGTTCTAACCTGAGCAATTTTTAATTTGAGTTTAAAAACGCTGAAGAGTAAGGCGGTGTGAAAATGCCAAAACGAATTAAATCGTTGCAGCTGAGGGGAAAAAACTTGTGGGTTGGCATTCGACAAAAGTGAAAAAAATTTTACTCAGTAAAATTTAATGATTTCAAATTCAAAATGTTTCCAATTCGTTCAAAAATTATGACCAATTTGTTATATTCGCAGCTTTTACTAGTGAACAATAATAAAAAATTACGAAATTTAGAAATACATTTTTTGCGCAGTAACAATTTGTTTGAAAATGTGCAGAAAAATGTTTTTTTGGATTGAGTCATATGCACACATTTTAAACAAAAAGTTGAATATGTCGAACATGAAATTTATTCAGCTTGAACCAAAGAAACATTTTATTATTTTGCTTTTTCGGAAAAAAACTTTTGTCTTCATTCAGGATTTTTGGGATTTCATATTTTTTTGCGATTTTAGAACGTTATATACACCACCAAAAAAAATGTTTCCCATGAATAAAAAATGATAACATGTTTCATTCGTTCAAGCTGAAGAAATATCAGGTTCGAATCAATCCAAAAAAGCATGTTTTTTTTACATTTTCAAACAATTTTAAATAAGTCAAATTTTGATTTTTTATTTGAACATTTTTAATTGTAGATTTTAAAAAGAGAAAATAAAATCTTAACTGATTTCAAACATTTTTTCTTTGCTTGATTCGGATTTTGGACCACAAATTGTTATCCTTCACCTCAAACGATTCGATTAATTTTAGAATTTTTACTTTGCTCTACTGAGGAGAGTAGTTTTAAATTTACATTGAAAGTTTTAATTATATTAAGGAAAAAATGAAAAATCTCGGAAAGAAATATTTATGAGAACAATGTTAAACATATAAAAATTGTGTATTTAACTGATTTTATTTTTTTCTCGGACTTTTTTTTCACTGTGGATGGATTTCCAACGACCTAAGTATATCCAATTTTCAAAAATAAATTCTTTAGCGGCAGAAATTATTTGAAATAAGAAATTATAAATCAAATATTCAGAAATAAATTATATAAAATTGAATTATTTAAAATAAAATAAACCTCGAATCCTTTGGATTTCAGGGTGCTGAATGTAAACGTTAAAATTTTCATTGTTTCATTTTTTTTTAATTTTTAATTTGTAAATTACATTTTTCAATTGAGATTTTTCAAGAAACAACTTCTAATCACTAAATTTTACTGTTTTTAAATTAACTTTGTTTGAAAATGATATAATTTTGAACACATAAATTTCTTGATTGATTGTTCAAACTAGTTTAGTTCTTAAAAAGCAGTCTCGCCGATATGATTTCTCTGAAAGAACTCTGGACACGCTTTGAGGTTCGCTATGTCTGTTATAATAAATTTAAAATAAAAAAGTAAAAATTAAATATTCAAAAATAAACAAATTGAAATTGAATTATTTTAAATAAAATAAGCCTCGAATCATTAAAATTTCAGAGTGCTGAATGCAAACTTAAAAAAAATTTTTTTCTAATTTTTAATTTATCAGTGACATTTTTTAATTTGAATGTTTCAATAACGGACCGACATGAGTTCTCTGAAAGAACACATTGTGTCGCACTTACGTTACGCATCCACATTTAGAATTAGGCTAATTATATTTTATGAAGAAGAATAATAAAAATTGAAAGATTCAGTATGAAAAATTCATTATTATGAAACTTATCATTATTATTACACATCTAAGTACTCAAAAATTATCAGAAAAATATTGAAAATTGTTTCTTTTTTTCAAATAAGACACAGCATAACAATAATAACTTGTTACAATTTGAGGGAGAAAAGATTGTTTCAACAAATGGAAATTGTTTAAATAATGAATGAGAGAGCGGGAGGGATAAGGAGGGAAAGAGAGCGAGAGAGAGACTCCTTTTGTTGGGTGAAGAGAAGCGAGCCTGCGGTCTACGGCATAAGACACAACGCGTGTGTCAGAGGCTTGCGTTACACTTTCCAGTCGTGGTTTCATTTGAGTCAGGCGCGACTCCCCATATCGAGGTCTAAGATGTTCACACATCAAAAAATTAATGTTCTGTTTCTTCTTGCAGAGTTAAGTTCAGAGTTCGAATGTTTACCTAATGGAGAGCCTATTCCTGGTGTTCCTCGTGGCGGACCATCTTCTTCTTCTGACAGACAACATTCTGCTAACAGGTTTCTTCCTCCAGCGAGACTACATTCTCCGGCCAAGTCTCGTTCTCCTGCAGAGGCTACTCGTCGTGTCAGATCCAGGTCTCCTCCTGCCAGCTACATAGCACCACCTATCATGCTTGCTTCTGTTGACGGACATGGATATGGATTCGACCAATTTAAATGTATTCGGCTTATTCCCTATAAAAATGGGAACCGGCAATTTGAACTTCGGAGATATACTTTTCCTGATAATGATTCAATTAAATTTCTCGCAGCACATCGTATCTATGTGCCTATGCCAACCCAAGAACAAATTGTATTGTCAACATTCGATGGTGACGTCTTTGCAATATTGGAGAGTCGTAATCTTCTTGCTGGAATATATAGGCATAGTACTCGCTATAGGAATAAGGCACGGGCAAAAATAAACATGGAAAGCGGCACGATTACCCCATTGACCCCAGATGAAATCAGTGAAACTCCAGTAGGCCGCAATAACGCGATCTTACTGAATTATAGAGTAGAGTGTGTAAACCACAGTTCTCTACACCATTAATTCAATTACACAAAAATTTAAGACTAAAATATGAAATTATTTGTGCTCTGAAGTCGGCTTACGATTTTACAAATAACTTGTATTTACGAATAATGAAAAAGTCAATTTTTTAAGGTTATCAAGGCTACAATATTTCTGCAATGCCCCAGTCAGTTTTTTCGGAAACTAATTTTTAAAAAGTTCCTTTTTACTCCCTCACGGAAATGTTCGTTCAGAAAGATTATTATACGTTTATAATGATTTACCTATAACAATTTTCCTATAGGGAAGACCATTTCATTGTGAATAAAAGACAATTCCACTGATATGAAAAGAATTTCACGAAATCAGTCAATTAGCTGTCTTAAACATCACAGAAAAAACAGAAGATAAACTTTACATCGATTTCCGTTGAAAGATTCGCGGCACCAAAAATTAACCTTGTCGAATAAACTTTACACGAAACGGAGATAATTTCGTGTTTTTAAACTGTCTCGGAATAATTTGTCAGCGAAAAGCGTCTTCTGCTATGTAGTTGACAGCAGTGCAAAGAACAGTGAAGTATGGATGAAATTGGTCTGGAAATCAGGACACCAGATTTTTAAAAACATTCCACTTATTACCATTTCATTTCTAAAATAATTGCACTTATCCAGGATGAATGGTTATATATTTTTCATGATTGTCAATGAAGCACTCGACAACATTCGAAAAATTCGCCATATTTGCTATGATCTTAACCATAATTCACAAGTTATGAGATAGGAATTGCCGTTTTGAAAGTTTCGAGATCCGTCAGTATTGCAGTTTAATATGAAAGTCTTTTTACGGAGTAAAATTTTGAAGCTAAAAGATGATTTCTGAACAACTACAACTCCTATCGACCTGACTTCATGCTTCAAATTTTTATTATTTAACAAGTTAATTTTCAAACAGAAAAATCAGGGAAAAATTTTTCTTCTTCATTTTTCGAAAATTCAGAAAAACAATTTTTTGAACTCAGAAGTTTTGCTACGTATGAGGGCAACCTGAGTCGTAAAATTTTATTTCAAAAAGTTATTAAATAAATATTTATTAAAAATATTTAATGTAAATTGAAAATCTTAATTTTGTACTGTAGATAACATTTTATATTAAAATAATATTGATGGAAATTTAAGTATATTCTAGCAGGTATTTCAGGTTGGGAAATCAAAGATGTCTGCAAGCTGAGGGATAAACAATAATACCAATTGCATTGGGACAAAACTTACTTTTTTTCAAAACTCAGAAAAAAATGGGTTTTCATCATAAGTGTATTTGTACATTATTTTTTATTTCCTAAAAACTATTCAATTGAATTATAAAATCCATAAAAAATTTTTATGATTTTACTATTTAATTAAATAGCTTTCTCGAAATGAAAACTAATATCCAAATACACTTATGGTGAAAAATCGGGAAGACTGAGAAATTTTCGAGACTGTAAAATTCCCGAATTAGAAAATATCCGAATAATTAAATTCCCGAATAGGAATATTCCATATTAATGAAATTCCCGGACAGTTTATAATATTACCGAAATGAAAAATTCCCGAATGATGAAATTCCCGACATTTTGTGATATTACCTAATTGGAAAATTCCCGACATAAAATTGCCGAATTCCAGAATATCCAACCTAGAAAATTCCCCAATCATAAAATTCCCGAATTTAGACAAATGAAAAAATTTTTTCATGAATATTATTTATTTATTAAAAATACAATAATCAAATATTTTTATCAAACAAAAATGGTAACGTTTAAAGTTTCTAAAATTACTGCTTGAATCTTAAATAACAATTATTGAAAAAATATATTTTTGGATGAAAATTTTAGGACGACTGAAAAATCCTAAAAAATAAAATTCATGGCTCTGTCTAATTCCCGAATTGGGAATTTCCCGAATAATAAAATTTTCGAATATGTAATAAACTTCGCGAATTGGAAAATTCCCGAATTATAAGATATCCGAACTGGATAATTCCTGAATTATAAAACTCCCGAAAGAATGAAAAAAATATTTTTTTCAATCAATATAATTTATTTTTTTTAAATACAATCGTCAAATATTTTTATTAAAAAAAAATATATTTTTTCCTGATCAAAGTTTCTGAAATTATTGTTTGAATTAAAAATAACAATTACTGAAAAAATATATTTTTGGATGAAAATTTTTGGACGACTGAAAAATCCTAAAAAATAAAACTCCCGAATAATATAATTCTTAACTAATGAAATTCCCGAAAAAAATTCCCGAACAGTTTGATATTACCGAATTTTAAAATTCCCGATAGAAAATTGCCGAATTATAAAATATCCGAACTGGAAAATTCTTGAATTATAAAACTCCCGAAACAATAAAAAAATTGTTTTTCAATCAATATTATTTATTTAAAAAATATAAAATCATCAAATATTTGTATAAAAAAATATATTTTTTCCTGTGCAAAGTTTCTAAAAATATTGTTTTAATTCAAAATAAAAATTATTGAAAAAATATATTTTTGGATGAAAATGTTTGGACGACTGAAAAATTATAAAATAAAACTCCCGAATAATATAATACTTAAATAATGAAATTCCCGAATAAAAAATTCCCGAACAATTTATGATATTACCGAAATGGGAAATTCCCGACAGTTTATAATATTACGGAATTTTAAAATTCGCGATAGAAAATTGCCGAACTATAAAATATCCGAAGTGGAAAACTCTCGAATTATAAAACTCCGAAACAATAAAAAAATTATTTTTCAATCAATATTATTTATTATTTAAAAATAAAATAATCAAATATTTTTATAAAAAAAAACATACTTTTCTTGTTCAAAGTTTCTAAAATTATTGTTTGAATTTAAAATAACAATCCTTGAAGACAATTTTCATCCAGAATATATATATTTTTCAATTATTCTTATTTCAAAGTTAAACAATAATTTTAGAAACATTAAACATTGAAATAATTTTTTTCTTGATAAAAATATTTGATTATTATATTTGTTTAAATTCGAGAATTTTCTAGTTCGGATATTTTATAACTTGGCAATTTTCTGTCGGGAATTTTTAAATTCGGTAATATTATAAACTACTGGGAATTATCCATTTCGGTAATATCATAACCTGTTCGGGAATTTCATTAATCGGGAATTTGACAGAGTTGGGAATTTTATTTTCCGGGACTTTTTAGTCCTCCAAATTTTTATTTCAAATCCAAAGAATAATTTTAAATTATTTAAATTCGGGAATTTTAAAATTCAGATATTTTATAATTCGGCAACTTTCTGTCGGGAATTTTAAAATTCGGTAATATTATTAACTCCCGGGAATTTTCAAATTCGGTAATATTACTATCTGTTCGGGAATTTGATTAATCGCGAATTTTCCAGTTTGGAAATTTTACAGTGTCGAGAATTTTATTTTCGGGATTTTTCAGTCGGTCCGAAAAATCATTTTTATCCAAGCTGTAAAAAAAAACTTTTGGCTGTAAAAACTTTCGCCAGGGTACATGTCTTACTGCAGATTCAAAATCCAGTAGTTAATTTCTGTTAGCCCAAGAGCAGCAAATTTCTGTTAGCCTAAGGGTGACAAATACCTAGATCCGCCACTGAATGTTCCAACTTCAAAATTAATTCGATTCCTATTTTTCGTTTTGTTCCTAACCTACAATACCGACTGTGGCAGAAAGTATCACGATAAAATCTTTCAAGATCGGTTACCATCTTCTGAACTACATAAGCCATGAAGTAATCTTTAAAGATGGTGACGATTGTTGTTGTTATTGTGTCAAGTTCTTTATTTACATTCACGAAAAATACGTTTTGATTCGTCCGCGAAAAGACTAATTGTTTTTAAAATAACAATTAGGTAAGTATAAAGCTGTTTTAATTCTGGTGTCCTGATTTGTAGCTTTTCACGCATACTTTATCGTTTTTCCATTACAAATTGCAAAGGACGTAGCAGACGACAACTTTTATTCCATCGTAAGATAAACTTTCGCCAAACAGCATGTAATCTTTAACAGCCGAAAATTTTACATGCAAAAAAATTTAACTTCAGTTTTTTCTGTGATTTATATTGTACGCCGCCAAAATTACGATCAATAGATCTTTTCTGGCACTATGCCTAAGTGTTAAAAATTTATGAATGAGAAACAAAAACTATAATTTCAACTTAAAATCATTCTTAGTCGAAATAATGAAACAGGGCCTTCAAAATTAAATAGTAAATTCAATATTCACTTATTTTTAATGTTATTTTTCAATGTTCATCATGAAATCAAAAGCTAAGCATCTTATCCAAAGGGCAAATCACAAATTTGTAAATCTATTTTTTGCAAAAAATGTTGTAATCAAACATTTTATTATATCTTTTTCCTTTTTTTTTAATTTTAATTTTTCATTCCAATTTAATGCTATTTTTACGATTAAAAAAAAAAATAAGCATCCTATCAAAAAAAGGTCCAAAACGCAAATCTTTTCTGGATCTTGCAAAGCATATTGAAACTTTGACTGAATGTACTTTTCTACAAGTAGAAATTATTGCAATTGTTTAAATGCTTAACCTACCCAGCTCGGTGTACTACTTGAAATCCGTTCAAATATATTTAAATTTCTGGGATTATTACAAATTTTATGCAATATTTGAAACCTTATAGGAAATCTATTAACATATCCTAAAATGCTGCAAAATCTTTCGAAAATCTATTACAATCTTTTAAAATCCTTTTAAATTCCATGTAATCTATGAAAACCTTTTACAAATCTTTGAAATCTTGAATTCGCCTGCACACTGTTAGAGAAAATTTCAAAATTTTTAGCATAACCAAAAGTAGTTGAACTTTTGGCATATATTTAACAGTAAACATTCAAAAATTGAGTGGTTAACCCCTCAGAGTTGGATACAATATTTTTTTGACGCGATTAAAACTTAATCACATGGAATAATTTCCTACCAAACTATTGAATTTTCTAGCCAAAAATACGAATTTTCTACAAAACAAGAAAAGTTTTAACCCTAGAATGAGAATTTTTAACAACAAAGTTAATTCCCAACAGAGTAGTTGCATTTTTAGCAAAAATCCAAGCCAGTAATTTTCAATTATGAAAACACAGATTTCTGTGTTATTTTTCTTTTCAAAATTATTTCTTGATGATTTTAGGCATTAAAATATTAGTTTACAAAAATTGGGCCCGGCAAAGTCGTTGAGAGTTCTTTTCTCAAGAAAATTAGTTTCTAGGTATTCAATAAAATCTTATCGTTTTAGCGATAAGAATGTCAGATGAATGGGATAAGAATCATGTATGTTTCTAATTTTTTTAATGAAAAATAATCTTTTCTTTTTTCAAAAATACCACCAATAACGTCATCTACCTTAAAACTAAGATATTTACTAGACACCTTCAGAAAGATCACCACAACAATTGTAAATGATTCTAAAAATTTCCAGTTGAGATTCAAATAATTATTCAAGAGCTTTTTGAAAAAATCGCTTCATTCTTCCTAGAGTAGCCTTGGTTTAGGTAACCAAATTTCTTTCCTTATCTGATTTATGAAATATAAATTTCAGTATATCAGAAGAACAATCTTGGCGGCTTTATTCAATGCCATAACGATTAAGATATCAAATAATTTAATCTAATCGAACATCAGAATATTCATTACATACATTGTTAACAAAATTCTTCATTAACGCATCAATCAGTTTTTCCCCTAATTAGCAACCATGAGGTTCGCTAATACTCTGGCCTTCAGCTTGACGGTCATCCTTAATTTTATTGGTGAATATAATACTATAATATATCTATAATTTTAGAAACGTTTTTAAGTTTTTCGCAACTGACAATTTGTCCAACGTAATCCACATTCTATCCTGATTGCTTCTTTTCCAAATTCTATTAGAGTGTTTTTGCAATAAATACGAATTTATTCTGAATTTATTCAGGGAGGATGCGGAACCTCTGTGCTTTTTTACATTCTTATCAGAGACAGGAGAGATGAATGAATTATTTACACAAAATATTTTTTTTTAACTTTTCCACGATGCTTTCCGAATAATGTTCGCTGAATATTTTTGGTCCAGCTTTCAATAAGTTTCCTAGGGCAATCTTTCCTTATTATTATTCAGTCTTGCCTCGCAATTTTACAACAATTAGTTCATGATATACCAATATCCTTTTTTAAAATGAATCCTGTGTTTCTCCTTGCAGAGCTAAGTTTAAATTTCGAGTGTTTACCTAATGGCGACCCTATTCCTGGTGTTCCTCGTAGCGGACCATCATCTTCAACAATTCCGCCTGGTAAAATTTCATAGTATTTTGCATAATTTTGCCGGAAAATAGAGTTTTTTATTTTTAAGAACATTTTTCACGAATAAAAGGAAAAATACGGGTCCTATCCAAAAAATGCTCTAAAGAAAATATGCAGATCTTTTTGAGGTGAACAATTAAGCCTTTCAACATTATTTGCTTTCTCATAGAGAAAGGTTTGTAATTGTAACAATTTCGAAAAAACTTTGATTCGTGTCATTGAACGTTCCTCAATTTAAAAATTTTCAATACGATGTTCTAAACAAATTTTCCAAATGTATGTATAAATAACACACTTTTTTGTGCACACGATAACTTGGAGACGGTGTTAGATAAGCTGATAAAATTTGGAGAGCTTATTTTGAACACTAGTATCTCATAATAGCCTAACATGTACATGATATATCTACATACTTCAAGAAACTGAACCCTCTTTTTCTTCTTGCAGAGCTACGCTCACAGTCCGAGTGTTTATCTAATGAAGACCCTATTTCTGGTAGTATACTTCGTAGCGGACAATCTTCTTCTGACAGACAACATTCTCCTGGCAGGTCTCTCAATCCAGCAAGACCATATTCTCCGACAAGGTCTCCTTCTGCTGAAGAGCCTCCTCTTCGTGCTAGGTCCAGATCTTCTGCCAGGCGCATAGCTCCACATATCATGCTTGATTCTGCTGACGGACCTGGATATGGATTCGACCAACTCAAATTTATTCGGCTTATTCCCTATAAAAATCGGCAACGGCAATTTGAACTTCGGAGATACACTTTTCCTGAGGATGATTCAATGAGTTTACTTGCAGGACCGCGTGTCTATGTGCCTATCCCAACCCAGGAACAAATTGTATTATCTACATTCGATGGTGACGTCTTTGCAATATTAGAAAGTAGTAACGTTCTTGCTGGAATATATAAATATAATCCTCGATCCAAGAATAAGGCACGAGCAAAAATAAACATGGAAAGCGGCACGATGAACGCATTGACTTCAGATGAAGTCGTGGAGACTCCAGTAGGCCGCGCTCGCCCAATCTTACTTAATTTTAAAGTAGAGTGTGTTAGCCACAGTCCTCCACAACATTAATTCTGTTGGGCTTATTAATTATAACTGTTTGTCCAACCTCTAACGTTCATCTGTTAAGGGTGCTAGGGCAGCTCGGTTATATATTGATGTTTTGACTTTCAGAGTCAGTTGTTTCTAGATCGCGTTACGGCGAACACCTTTTTGTATATTCGCTTAATAAATTTCTTTGTTCTTTCTGTGAACTGCGTTCAACATTCAAAATAATCACCCTAGACACCATTTTAAGACTCCAGTTGAAATCGCTATCCCCGTAGTAATAATAAACAACCCCAGAAGACTACCCCTGGCATAATTAGCAAAACCCATCTGAACTGCCTGCAACTGAAACAGCAAAAAAAATTTAATATTGAACATAATCATCCCAGATACCCTCCTAGGACTCTAGTTGATATCACCATCCACATAGTAATAATTAAAAATCTCAAAACCACCCTTGGTACATTAAACGGACTCCGTCTCAGCTGCCTTCAACTAAAACAGACAACAAAATCACAAATTGAATGAAATCCCACTAGACACTTTTATGGAGATAAGACGGAGTGTAAATAATTACAATTTGTGCAAGCGTTTAACAAAAAGTACCAAGTTATTTGTTCCGGGTGCATTTTAAAGTGCAAAAATACGCCCGCAAAAATCCCTCTGATGAAGTACATGCAGAGATGATTTGATTGCCTTGCAATGAGATTTCTTCACCTAGCGAACATAATGAAAGACGTTATCAAACTCATTCGACCACGATGATCTGCCTGGATAAAAATCATGCTAAAAAAGAATTACCTAGTAATTTTCCATGCATATGTGCACAAATGAGGCAGACACATCCCTGATGAAAATTTCTTGACGATGCCCTCGCCAATAGAATTTATTTTACTTAAATTACTTTTTAATAATTAACAAACTTAATAATAATTAGTAATAATAGTGTCGTCGTTGGAAATATATGATACATGCGTGTGCAAATGAGAACTGATCCATCCCTAGTTAGATGATTAGTCATTACATATTAGTCATTCAGTCGTCTCTCATTGGTATACGCATGTATTAAAAATTAACAAATATTTCTTCAGGGACCATTTTTTAGTGCAGAAATACTCCCGATGTAGAAATATTGACAAAGAAGATAAACAAAGGATAAACGCTTCAACTAGAGCGTCGTCAAATTTAGTCGACTAGGATATTTTTCGCAAATTAAAGAAAATCGCCCCAAACGCTTTCAGAAGACTCAAGTAGATGTCTGGGGTGATTATTTTGAATTTTAAATTTTTGGACTGTTATAGTTGCAGGCAGCTGAAATGAGGTTTGGCAAATGTACTAGGGGTAATTTTTTTGAGTTCCTAAAAGTTACAGTGAGGTTGAGGGTATAAACTAAAGTCTTGGCAAAGTTCCTGGAATGGCTATGCTTCATTTCAAATTTTTTTCCCGTTTTAGTCGAAGGCAGCTCAGAAGGGGTTTGCTAAATGTACCAGGGTTGGTTTTTATAGGGTTGTTGAATATTTTTGTAGGTATAGCGATATAAAATAGAATCTTGGGTAGGTGTCTATGGTGACGATTTTTACTTAGAAATTTTTTGGCTCTTTAGTTGAAAGCATCTGAGACGGGGTTCGTTAACTGTACAAGGAGTCCTTTTTTAAGGCTTTTGAATATTATCGTAGGGATCGGAATATCTACTTAAGTGTTGGAAAAGTTTGTGGGGTGATTATTTAAAATTTTAAATTTTTAGCAGTTCAAGTTGAAGGGAGCTCAGCAGGGTTCGATGAAAGTACTAGGGGTGATTTTTTGATGCTGTATAATATTATTATAGGAATTAAGATATCTGCTAGAGTCTTGGAAACGTGTCTGGAGTGACAATTTTTAATTTGAAATTTTTTTGGCTGCTTAAGTTAAATGCAACTGAGAAGGCGTTCGTTAAATGTACTAGGGGTTATTTTTTGGCTCGTCTACTATTATTGTAGGGATGAAGATATCAGCTAGGGCCTTGGGAAAGTGTATTCGATGACTATTTTTAATTTGAAAATGTTGTGTCTGCTCAAGTCGAAGCCAACTAAGACGGGGTTTGCTAAATGTACTTAGGGTTGTTAAATGTTATTGCTGGGATCGGGGTACCTAATTAACTCTTGGGAAAGTGAGTGAGGTGATCATTTTATATATAAAATTTTTAATTTTTTGTCAGTTTTTGTTGTAAGAAGCTAAGACTGGATTCGTCAAATGTACTAGGGGTGACTTTTTGAGGCTGTGTTATATTACTGTAGATATGGCGATATCTGTTGGAGTCTTGGAAGGGTGTCTAGGTTGACTTTTTATAATTTGAATATTTTTTGCCTGCTTTAATTGAAGGCAACTGAGACTGGATTCGTTAAATGTATGAGGGGTGCTTTTTGAGGCTGTATTGTATGCTTTTGTCCAAGGTAGTTGCAACTCGATACGTTAAATGTATCGGAGGTGGTTTTTTGGGGGCGTGTGATATTATTGTAGGGATATTTTTGGCTGCTTTATTCGAAGTATATTAAGATGAGGTTCGTTAAATACACTAGGGGTGTTTTTTGGGTGTCTAATATTATTTCAGTGATGAGAGTATCGACTAGAGTCTTGTGAGAGTGCCGGATGTGAATACCTTTAATTTGATAATTATTTTGGCTGCTTTAGTTGAAGGCAGCTGAGACAAGGTTTAGTTATTGTACCAGGGGTAGTTTTTTTAAGCTATATAATATTATTATAAGTATAACGATATGAAATAGAGTCTTGGGAGGGTGTCTCAGGTGACTTTTTTAATTTGAAATTTTTTGCCCGCTTTATTTGAAGGTGACTGAGACGGGGTTTGTTGAATATAAAAGGGGTAGTTTTTTAGGGTTGTTAAATATTATTTCAGGGATCAGAATATCTAATAAAGTCTTGGGAAAGTGTGTGGGGTGATTATATAAAATTTGAAATTTTTCGGCTGCTTTAGTTGAAGGCAACTGAGACCGGGTTCGTTGAATGTACCAGGGTTGTTTTTTGGAGATGTGTAATATATTGAATGGATGACGATATCTGCCAGGCTCTTGGAAAGGCCTCTGAGGCGATTATTTTTAATTTGAAATTGTTGTGCCTGCTTTTTTTAAAGGTATCTGAGAACGGGTTCGTTAAATGTACTAGGGGTGGTTTTTTTGAGGCTGTATTATATTATTGTAAAAATAAAGATATCTGCTAGACTCTTGAAAAGGTGTCTAGGTTGTCTATTTTTAATTTTGAAATTTTTCGGATGCTTTAGTCGAAGGCAACTGAGATGGGATTCGTTAAATGTACTAGGGGTGGTTTTTTAAAGCTAAGTAATATTATTGTAGGGATAGCGATATCTGTTAGAGTCTTGGAAAGATGTCAGGGTTGACTATTTTTTATTTGATATTTTTTTGCCTGCTTTAGAGACTGGGTTCGTGAAATGTACTAGGGGTGGTTTTTTTGTGGTGTTTAATATTATTGTAGGGATGACGATATTTGCCAGGCTCTTAGAAAGGCTCTTGAAAATGAGTAAAAAATAAACATTCTTAAAATGAAATGATTTTAATATTATTACAATAATGGAACAATTTGATTTAACATCACATTGGGACTAATTAATCAGGTCTTATCAACATCGTCGTCAGAACTGAACTGTAATAAGTGTGTCTGTGAGTGGTTTGACTACCTATTTCCCTATATGATTTAAAAAATGTGTAGCTTCAAAGACCAAGATTTTTCCATAAATTTCATCATATCAGAATCTTCCGTTTAACTCATCGCCAAATCGAGTAAATTGTGGAACGGAAATTTCTGCGAAGCTAAAAATACCAGATTCGTCGCGTACATTCGTTTCTGATCATAATCATTCTTTTTTAAAATGAAGGTCAAAAATGAATTTCATTTTTTCTTTAGATTCCGAACTGTAGAAGACAACATTTTTTTAATTGATATTAAAAGAGTTACAAATCGTTGAAGTTGATGATACCCACCAAAATTGCAAAAGATTTCACCCTCTCACCCTCAGTAAATATTTTTCAAATGCTAAAATTTCCTTTTTTTCCTTAATAATATACTTTCAAAGTTTATGTAATTTATTTAATTCAACAAATTAAGGGTGGCAGTACAGAACTACATAACGAACAAAATCAGAATTACTCAGGAGAGCAAAAAACATTATATAAAATCGTAATCATTCTTCAAAGATAAAACCTCAAAAGAAGTTTATTATTTTAAAGAAAAATTGAAAATTTGATTTTTTTCAATGTTTGTTGTCGCTCTGGTAAAATTTTACAAACGTTGACATCCTCAAAGTTTTAGCTTTTAGCTTTCAAAAACAAAAATTATCCTTTGCGGAAAACTGTGAATTTCTATTAAGTTACAAGAACAATAATTTCTAAAAAATACTATGCACTTTTAAATAAAATTCTTTATCTAGAAATAATGTTCTTCAATTACTGTTATTTCAAATTATTCAAATTCGTTAATATTATAATCTTTGCGGAATTTTTATTATTCGGGAATTTTCCAATGAGGGATTTTCATCTTTCGGTAATTTTATACATTCGGAAATTTTCTATTTCGAATATTTTCTTTTTCGGAAATTTAGCAGGGTCGAGAATTTTATTTTCTGGGGTTTTTCAATCGTCCTGTTATTATAAATTATTTTCTGAAATGCTATAATGTGAAAAACTGCCTTTGCATAAAGTTAGCATTCCTTAAGAATATCAAGAAGAATTCTTCAAAATTAGGAATTGTCTATTCGTACGGTCGGCCGGACTGGATATTCAAAATATAATTATTGGTGAAAATGT
>CAKNYM010052929.1:0-27782 GCA_932195095.1 Andricus curvator
GGGATGCTAAGGGAGAGAAAGGGGTGTCTGCAGGGACTGAGGAATTGGAAAAAAGGCGAAAAAAAAGGAAAATTTGGCGGCGAAAGACGCCAACATTTGGCAGAGACATCTGTCGGTTGCGGCAGGTACTGCATGGATAGGTCCCAGTTACCGGCGGTAGAGCGGGAGGTGGGCAGCGAGAGTACTGGCAGTGCTGGTAGTGAAACCGACGGGGAGGGAATTTTCCACAAGCCACGACGGCCAACAACGCGTCGCCCGGTGTCGAGTGGTGCGTCGGGGAGAGGGAGAAATCGGGACGGTGGCAACGAAGGAAGCGAGAAGGTAAGGGAGAGAGCGTCAAGCGCAAGTGACGGGGAGGATCTCTTGAAAAGGAAGAGAGACAGCCAAGAGAGTCCGGAGAAAAGCGAGGTCGAGAGCCTGTTTAAAAAAAGGTTAAGTTGGAGGGGAGAAAGGAGAAAGAAGTGGCGGTTGTGGAGTTGGAGAGCTGGGAAGGAAAATTGGGGGTAATGCGAAATAAAAATAGGATAAAGGATAAGGAAGTTTTCATCGCTCACGATTTGACGAGAAAGGGATGTACAGAGAATGCTGTACGACAGGGCTAGGAGGGAGAGGAGTGAAGGGAGATCGGCGAAGGTTGAATATCGGAAAATAAAAATAGACGAGAAAATGTGGGTGTGGGACGAGGAGAAAGAGGTGTTGAAGGAAGTTCAGGGGAATTTGTTTCGTAGGAAGTAGGGGGGTGGGGGTACTGCAGGGTAGAGGAGTTTTGAAGGTGCTTTACTGGAACGTAGCAGGGGTAAAGAAGAAGGATGAGGAGTTCTGGAGGTATATCCAGGAATTTGATGTGGTAGGACTGGTAGAGACGTGGGTGGAAAGAAAGGAATGGGATAGAATAGAGCCAAAGCTGCCAAGGGGGTAGAGGTGGAGACTCCAGGAGGCGGTCAGAGTGAAGAAGAAAGGAAGGGCTAGTGGGGGAATTATAACGGCGGTTAGAGATGGATTAGAGGAAGAAGCTCACGGAGAGGAAGAGGGGGAGGGAGTGCAAATGAGAAAAGTAAAGATAGAAGGGGTAATGTGTAAGTTTGTGACAGTGTACCATAAGGATGGGATGGAAAGAATTAAAGAAAGGGTGGAAGACCTGTTAGGTGTAAGAGAAGAGGGTATGGTGGTACTGGGTGGGAACTTTAACGCGAGGATGGGGAGGGAAGGGGGCCTTTACAGGGAAGGGGAGAGCTTCGAAAGGAATTCGAAGGATAGGTTAATAAATAAGAAGGGGGAGATTCTAAGGGACTGGATGGAGGATAGAGGCTGGGCGGTGGCAAATGGTATGGCAACTGGGTACGAAGAGGGAGAATACACATACGTAGGTAAGGTGGGGGTATCGGTAATAGATTATGTAGTTATGAATATGCAAGAGTGGGAAGAGATGGAGAGATTCGCAGTAGAAGGGAGGGTAGAATCAGACCATCAGCCAGTAGGGTTGTGGATAAGGGGTGAGAACGGCGGAAGGCAAGGTGGGGAAGAAGTTTCGACAGGGGAGAGGTTTAGCTGGACGAGGGAGGCGATAGAGAAATATAAGGAGCAGTTAGGGAAGGTAAGCTTCGAAGGGGAGACGGTGGAAGAGATATGGGAGGATTTAAAAGAGAAAGTGAAAGGGTGCGTGCAAAAGAAGGTATTCAAAAAGAAGAAGAAAGGAATGGTGAAGCCGTGGTGGGATAGGGAATGTAAAAAGATGAAAAGAAAGGTGAAGAGGAAGTATAAGAAGTGGAAAGAGGGTACTGCGAAAAGGGAGGAGTACGTAGAAATGAGGAAGGGGTTTAGATTAATGTGTAAGAAGAAAGAACAGGAAAAGGAGAAAGAGCTGGAGGAGGAGTTAGGAAATTTTAAGACAGAAGGGGACGTCTGGAAGATAATAAATAGGTTTAGGAAGCGTAGAGTAGGGATAAGCGACAAGATAGGGAGTGAGGAGTGGAGGGAGTTTTTTTAAGAATCATTTCAGGGCACAGATTCAAGGAAGAGAGATGATGGGAGTAGAAGAACGGGGGAGGCAGAGATGGAGGAGATGAATGACGAGGAGATAGAGAAACAGATAAGGAAGTTAAAAAGGACAAAATCAGCAGGGCTGGATGAGCTAGAGTACGAAGCATGGCTGTTTAGTACACAAGAGGTTAGGGAGAGGCTGAAGGAGGTAGTGAAGAAAGTATGGAGGGGGGAGGGATTCCCACGAGGGTGGAGAGAAGGATTAATAGTGCATCTGTATAAGAAAGGAGATAGGGATAGGCAGGAAAATTATAGGGGGAGTACGCTAATGAATACGGCGTATAAATTATACGCGATGGTAGCAGCGGAGAGGCTGCGGAAGGATGTCGAGGGGAAAGGAATATTGCCAGAGACGCAGGCGGGATTTAGGGCAGGTAGGAGTACTATCGACAATATCTACGTTCTGCAGCACGTTGTGGATAGAGAATTAGCGAAGAAGGGGTCGAGAGTGTACGCGTTTTTTGTGGATCTGAAAGGCGCGTTTCGGTCGGTGGATAGGGGGAGGTTGTGGGAGGCGTTGGAGGAGAGGGGAGTGGAGAGTGGCCTGATCGAGAGGGTAAGGGAGATATATGAAGAAACCAAAGATAAGGTAAGAGGGGGACAGGGGATTTCGGAGGGATTCTGGATGGATAGGGGGTTAAGCCAAGGGTGTCCGCTTAGCCCGACGCTTTTTGCGATTTTAATTGCGGATATGGAAAGTAAGCTAGAGGCCGGAGTGGTAGGAGGAGTCAGGATAGGAGGGGTTAGAATTTGGTCGCTAGCGTATGCAGATGACATAGTGTTGTTGGCAAAAAGCGAGGAGGCCTTAAAGGAAATGATGAAGAGGTTGAGAAGATACCTGGATAAGAACAGGTTAGAACTGAATGCGGAAAATTCCAAGGTTATGGTTTTCAGAAAAGGAGGTGGAAGGGATAAGGAAGGGGAGTGGAAGTGGAAGGGAAAGGCGGTGCAGGCGGTGAAAGAGTTTGTGTACCTGGGCTTCTTGTTTCGGAGGAATGGCGGAGTGGATGGTCACATAAAAGAGAGAGTGAGGAGGGCAAATGTGGTGATGAGGCAGGTGTGGGGGTTGGGAAAGAAGTTATTCGCAGATGATTTTGGAAGGAGAATGAAATTGTTTGACTCACTAGTGATAAGTGTGCTATTGTATGGAGTAGAGGTGTGGGGGTGGAAGGAAAGCGAAGAGGTAAATAGGATACAGGAGAGGTATGTAAAGTGGACACTGGGGTTGGCAAGGAACACGCCTAATTATATTGTCAGGAGGGAGACGGGGAGAACGAGTGTAGGGATACTAGCGGGGAGTCGAGCGTGTAAATATGAGGAGAAATTTTTGGAAGAGGGGGGAAGTAAGCTGGTTAGGGAGTGTTGGTGGGAGAAGGAGAACAGAAGAGGGGGTGGGAAGATGGAGGTTGAAAGAGAAAGGTATTTTAGAACGAATGGACTGCATATGGATGAATTGAGAAGGATGCATGAGGAAGGAAGGAAGGTATATGAGTTGGTTAAGAAAAACAGCATGGAGAGAGAGAAGACAGCAGGGGAAGAGAGAATAAGAGAGACAAGGTTTAATGGGAACTATGTGTGGATTATGCCAAGGGCGAGAGCGCAATATTTGTGTCAGAAAGGAGAGAAAGGAAGTCAGGACCTTATAGCGAGGATGAGATGTGGGTGCATGGAGGGTTTCAATAGGTTCTGGCTCGCTAGGGAAAAGAGGATATGTGAACTATGTGGGAAGGGGGAGGCAAGAGTGGAGCACTGGTTGGAGGAGTGCGTGGAGGTGGAAAGGAGTGGGATAAGCATGGAGGTATTGATGCATGAAAGGGGGGACAAAAGGGCAGTAGCATGGGTGAAAGGAGTATTGGGTAAGATGGAGAAGAAGAGAAGGAAGGAGGAAGAGGAATGGAGAAGGAAAGATTGTAAATAGAGGAGGAAGTAAATATTAGTAAATGTAAATATTGTAAATAGTAGATAAGTATTAGGTATTAGTCGCGGAGGCAGAGTTTGGTAATGCGAGGCAAGCAAGAAAGTAGGGACATGCGAGCGAGGCGAGGCGAAGCGAGGAAGGCAATGCGATAAGAGCGAGCGGCGTTAGAGATAAGGTGTGGAAGGATGTTAGTTTTAAGGGTTAGTTTTAAGAAAATTCTGTAAAAAATGGAAGTGTAAGCAAGTCAATTTTTTAAGCTAAAAAATAAACGTTTATCTATCTATCTATTATTACCTTGGAACTCGAATTTTTCCTACAATTTTTTAAAAATCCTGCAAAATTTAAAAAAAAACTACCTTGAAATCATCCAGATTTTTTTTTGACAATTTTGGAAATCTTATTATTGAAAAATTAATGTTAGTATTTCTAGGAATTTTGATACACATTTTTTTATTCATTTAAAAACTTTTAAATTGCTTAAAAAGCTTATAAATTTTGTTTACGAAATATTCAAAAATCTACATTGTGTATTAAATTGTTTGAAATCTTTTCATGTTTTAAATTATTTTGGAATCTTTTCGAAACTTCTAAATATATTTAAAACTTGCTCGATTATTTTTCAAATCAATAATTATTGTTCAATTGTCATTTATTAATCAAAAAAGTTTTTTATTTTTCAAAATATTTTCCAGTTTTAAATTAAGTTTGGATTTTCTCAAAGCTTGTAAATATCTCTTAAGATAACTCAAATTTTTTCTAAATTTATAATTGTTTAATTGTTATTAATGCATCAAAATTCATGAATTTCACTTACATTTATTAAAAATTTGTTAAATAGAACAATTAAAATTGTAACGTTCAAAGTTTAAATTTAACACTCTGAAATATTAACGATAGTAACTCAATGCGCCTGATGCGTTCGTGTATTTAGTAATACAAAAGAAAAAAAAACTTAAAACACCACATGACTCGTAGCAGTGTTTTCTAGATAGACGAAACAGTCTTCAGCCTTTTCGCGTATAATTAATATTATTAATATTAAACTAGGGTACTCAAGTTAATTAAAATTCGGTGATGTCATAAATTAAAGCACGCTGTCTTCCAGTTCTATTTTAAATAGTTCAGTTTAAAATTGTTTAGTTTGTAATATTTTATTTATAATTGCTCATTTTAAATAAAAAAGTGAGATATTACTAAATATTCAAAAAAATGTCATCCTTAATTTAAAATTTTTTAATTAAATGGTTAAAAATTTAATATTTTAGATTGTAACAATATTTGAATAGGAGTTGAAATTGAATAAGAGCGTTTAATTATAAATCTATTAATTTGAAATTATTTTAAAATTAAGAATAGTTTCTAAAGTTTCAATCGGACATTTACATTTGTTTAACTACTGAGGCTTTCAAATTCAAAAATGTCTATTTTTAACGTTAGAATCTGTAACTTGCTTAATTTTGAACATATTCAGAATCGTCCTGTAAAATCAATTATTGTTCAATTTTCAATAATCGAACTACAATTCAATGTGATTTATTATAATAGCAAAAACTCTTGGTAAAAGTGTATTATTTTTTTAAATTGTTGTTTCTTGTAGAAACTTATATATTACATATTTTACAAAAATTGACAGTAAAGTACAATTCGAAACGTTGATACGGATTCTAGAAGTATTGTTTGTAAAGATTTATATTTTTTTGTAATTTTCTACAATAATTTACGTAAAATTAAAAGTATTTTTATGACGTAAACACCCAAATTAAAAAAATGTGAAATCCTGTAGTTTTCTTGTAGATAGACTTTGTAGATTTTTACAACAAAGTAAAAAAAAAATATTAATAAAAAGTTATAAAAATTTTTGAATTGTAGAAACTTATACTTTATTGTGAATTTGTTTACTTTTCTACAAGAAAATAGAAGAAAAAAATAGCTATTTGTATTTAACTGTATTTTATTGTTATATTTTGTACATTTTTTTTACAAAAAAGTACAAATTTTAACAAAAAATTACGGTTGTAGAAATGTTGTACTTTATTTTCAAAATATTGTACTCCAGGGTAGTTAGTAGTTACTTGTATTCTGATATGCTTTTTCATAAATATAAAAAATCAATTGTTTGATAAAAAATTTTGAAATAAAATTTTTTTCCTGTTGAAATTTGTTCGGATTTTTTTTTTCATTTTGCGATTTATTCTACAAACTAGATTAATATTTAAACAAAAGAGATGAATTCTCAACGAAAAAAAGTAATAGTTGATATTTCAACCAAAACTGATTTTGATTTTAGATCAAAATTCCAGCAAAATAGTTGAATCCTCAGGCAAAAAGACAAAATTTCAAAAAAACAGATTTAGGGAGTAGAATTACATTTAAATTGAAAAATGAAAATCAGATATGAAAAATTTAATTGAAAATTATTAGTGAGGGGCTTTATTGAAAATATTTTCCCTGAATGTCGAACAAAATCTTCGAAAGAATAATTATTATAGTATGTGGTATTATTATAATATGGTGGTCTTGAAAAAAAATTCTTGATTCTTATTCTGTGGCTAATTTTGGAAAAAAATGTTGAGTTGTAAATCGATTCGCCTAATATTGACGATTCCGAATAAAATTTACAAAAACGGCTTTCTTTCTTATGGGAAATACGTGTTAAATTTCACATAACTTTTGAAAAAAAAAATAATTTTTTTGTGTAGATTGGAACAAATTTGAAGGTGACGTGCATGAAAATTCGAAGACCAAAAAATTTCCTATGAATTTTTAGACCACCCTATTGCATAATAAATATGTTTTATTAGTATCATTCATTTGCAATCGAGTCCTGGAAGCAATACAAATTCATTTGTTTTTAAGTTTTAACTTAAAATATAAAAACAGGTAACTATTTTGACTATGAATGAACAAGTTTTTGTGGAAACTCTATTTTTTATTATATTCTGAAATCATTACATTTTTAAATATGAAAATATAGTCAATGGTTGGTAGAAGCGCCGCGCCAAGAAATCAGTCAATTGTTTCGACATTTTTATTTTAGATTGGGAAGTTAGCCAATAAGGCCATTAAAATAAATGTTCGCTTTTATTTTGTGATTAATAAAAGCGATCCAAAAACTTAAGGTCCTGCAATATTTATAATTCTACTAATTTATCTTTCACTTTTCTCAAAACTGAAGTATTTAAATCACCTTTTTTCACCGATTTATTGTTCAAAAATACAATTGTCGTTATTGTGTTGTATGCTGGTGTATCAAAATTGATAATTTTTTCAAAACACAATAAATGTAAAGAGTAAGATTTCAATTGTGCGAAAACCTATAATTCATATATGCGTTCTATATAAATTAGAAACACCCAGAATCGCCTTAAAATTATTGATGGGTCTGTTTGTTACTGAAAATAATGAAATCTGATTATAACTAGCTGTAGCGAAGTTCAATAGAGTTCATATTAGTATGAAAAATTGAACTCAATCAAACGACAAAATAATGTACTTATTTATACTGTATGATTAGATGAAAATTTTCCAAAATAATTTTTTTCAGCTTACATATACTTTTTTATATGATTCTTTGGGGAATTGTATGCAAGCAAACATTATTCGCTGTTTTGAACCAATATTTTATATAGTTATAGAGCTCTAACGATCTACCCTGCGACATGACATATCGATTGGGATATTAAAATTCGGCCTTGCTGGGAAAGGAAATATAGCGGAAAGCTTCGTTATAATATGAGTGTTCGGTCTAACGACATCATATATTCCGGATAAAGCACGAAAATTAAATGATAATGATATCCGATGCCTGATTTGTCGCAAGCAATTTTTTCGAATATTATCAAGGAGTTGTGTTCGGAAAATTGTGTGCAAAAAAGACGATTTAACGATGAAAAACAACTATTGATCACAATTTTCAGCTTCTCATATTTTAGCACATGATTGCTTCGATTACTGCAAAATTTAAAATTTAAGTAGTGACGTTTCATCTAGTTTTGCTTCTTCCTGAAAAAAACTTTTATTTATCAAACAAAATCATACAGAATAAGCTATAATATATTGATCTCACCAAACACTTGTAAAAAATGCTCTCTAAATATGAATTAGTGAAAATGTCACTAGTGGAATTAGTAAATGTATGGTTCACTAACCGAATAGTAATATTTTGATGTTTTACTTTTAAAATAGTAAATATTTAACTACTAAATTAGTAAGAGTTTTACTAATCTCAATTAGTAAACATGGTTCACTATTATTTAGTAGCTTCGCTTTACTAATTCATCAGTAACCTAGCGCGATCACTAACGAATTAGTGAACTGCAACGATTTGGACCAATCAGAAGTCATTTCCTCATATGACATTCCGCGCCACTTGATGCCACGCTATTTGAGGTTCGCATTGTGTTATCGTGAAGTCACAAAAAGTGTTAAATTGTATAGTTCATAATTTTGTTAATGAAACGATTTATATTGCTGGTATTGTGTAAGTACAATGATCAAACATATATTAATCTAATGATTAAATTGTATGATATTATAATATCACATTATAATTATTAAAATAATTTTAATTTATAATTTAACTTTGAGGTTGGGTTTATCAAAACAAAACTTTTAATTCCAATGACTCCAATGAAACAAGAAAACATTAGGAATACACAGGATGTGTTATATTAACAATGTTTTTTATTTTAGTTATTATTAGGTGGATCATTGTCGTTTTCCAGCGAAAATGTCCAAATGCTTTGATGAGGCTGAAAAGCGCAGCGCACAAGAGTTGGCGAATGATTTGTGTCAAGACACAGATGCCTTATTTACATGAAGATTCGTCAAGAATTTGGATAAGTATAAAACATTATTAATGACAAAACTTGAGTGTAGAACAATATATTTTAGGTAGAATGCAATAAGTATATATTTTTGGTATATATTTTTGTTCTTTGATATCGACTGTTACCGGTAACGCTTTTTATCAGGGTTGACACTGAATGTCGATTTTAAAATTCGCGAAAAAATTGGTAGTTTTTTGAGACCGGGAAACACCGAGAAATGACCATTCATTTTTTGACAGAAAATTTAACAAATTTTTGAAAAAGTTTTGAAGAGTAAACAATTAAAAGCGTTTGAAATTGAACATTTCTGATGAAAAAAGTTTTTAGTTCATCAAGTGTAAACATAAATTAATTTATGACTTTTTAAATTCAACTTTCCTCAAGGTATTAAAAGTGGAAAATAAAAATTTCAAAATTAAAGAGTTTACAGATTTTAACGATAATAATTTAAATGTTTCAATTCGAAAGCCTTAGTAGTTCAACAAATGTAAACGTTCAATTGAAACTTTATAAACTATTTTTAGTTTTGAAATAACTTCACATTTGGTCGAAAATTCATCTTTTTTAATAAAAAATTTAATTTTCTTGATTAAAAATAGAAATGTTTCGTTTAAAATTTATTCTATTTCGTTAAAAATTTATTTTTATTTAAGTATTCTATTTTTGGTTGAAAACTCATTACGTTTGTTAAAAATTGAGCTATTTCGTTGAAAATGAATTATGCTTTATCATTTTAGTTGAAAATTAATTTCTTTGGTTAAAAACAATTTTTTTTATTACAAAATTAATTGTTTCAACTGTAAATTGAACTATTCTCTTTTCAGTCAAAAATTTATACTGAAAATTCACCTATTCTATTTTTGGTCAAATATTAATCTTTTTGATTAAAAATTACACTATTTTGTAGGAATTGTTTTGTTTTCTAAAAAATTCATTATTTAGGTTGATAAATCCTATATTTAGTTGAAAATTGATTTTTTTGTTGTTGATGATACATCACTTCAGTTGAAAAAATTCAGTTCTTCGGTTGAAAATTTAATTTATTTGCTGAAAATTCAGTTTTCAAAATGAAAATGTAACTTTAATGTTCTCTGCTGTTTTCCGCAATCATATTTTTATACTAACTCACCTGAGAGCTTTTGCTATGTTGGCAGAAATATTGCTCAATCCCAATTTTTCTACGGGAAAAAGCAATACAAAATCGTAGTCAAATAAGGGTACTTCGTCTAGCAATATGAAAAAGGTTATTCATTTGCAGATCGCAGAAACTAATTTTGGTGTCAATAGGCAAGGAATCGACAACGTTAATCGACTAAAGAGTACCATTCCAAGCCCAGATCTTCTTCGCCTACTACCAGAATCATCAAATGTTCCAAATTTTATTTAGGAAGTGCAAAAGAAATAAAAGAGAGAGTTGATGTGTTGTCAGGATTACGAGCTTTTTAAAAAAACTTAAAAACTCGATCATATAGGCAATATGAAAATGATAAATTACAAAGTGGCCGTTTTAATCAAAGAAAAAATTCCCGGTCATTTTCCAGATTTTTCCCGGGTCACCAAAATTTTTCACGGTCAATGAAATTAAAAAATTTGAACTCTAAGAATAAAAATTTTCCATTTGAAGTAATAAAAACTGAGCTGCAAATTTCGAAGTACTCAAAGTGGAACTCTTGAATTTTAAACTTTTAAACTTGAAGTTTACAAGTTTTTCAATTACAAAATTTCGCATTCAAATGCTCAATAATTTACACGTATAAAATGGAAGCTAGTAACACTTTTCAAGTGAACAATTTCAAATTGAATACAGTTAAACCGTCAAATCAAAAATTTGAAACTTTTATAAATTGTCGAGTTCAAAGATTTAGATTCAGTTCCAAAAATATAAATCCACGTTATCATTTTTAATGCTCTAATTTAAAGAATCAATCAATGAATTAAAATTTTTTGAGAATTATATCATTTTTAACAATTTTAAGCTAGTACTTTTATTTTAAATACTTTAAAAATTCTTAAAATGCTTTCACATTAATTTTTAGAAATTTCGTAAATCTCTCAATATTTTCTAAAATTAATTTGTAAAAATAAAAAATCATTTTCAATTTTCCTAGAAATCTTAAGGAAATGATTTTTATTCTTTTGAAGCCTTTCAAAATTCTTAAAAAGCTTCTAAATTTTTCGTTTGAACTCTGCAAAAATCTATATTTTGTTTTAAATTAGTCTGTCAGCACGTAGACACTTCGTCTAAATTATTCTAAATAATTTCAAATTTTCAATTAATTCTGAATTTTTCAAAACTTCTGAATATCGCTTCAACTTACTCGAATTTTTTCTAAGAATAATAGGTGTTCAATTATTATTTATACGTAACGTTCAAAGTTTAGTTTTTTTGTTTGGTTTTGAATACCTGATTTATAATTACTGATTTTAAATGAACAGTCAGATATTTCTAAATATAAAGTAATTGTTCTTTATCTTAATTGAAAAATTCGAAATTTAATTGTTTAAAAATGGAATATTTTAGACTGAAACAATATTTAAAATTTAATAAAAGCTTTCAATTATGAATATATCATTTTGAAGTTATTTTGAAATTGAAACTACACAGTATATAAAGTTTCAATAGGGTGTTCACATTTGTTTAACTAACAAGACTTTCCAATTGAAACAGTTTAATTTTTAAAGCAAAAATCTGGAAATTCGGAAATTGAGAACTGATTTCCAATCGTCTTATAAAATCAATTATCACTCACTTTTTAATCTTCAAAGTACAGTATAAATTCTTTAAATTAAAATGTACGCTTAAAAATTAAAATCTAAAATGGAAAATTTTTAAAGTGGAAGATTTTCGAATTACGCATTCTAAACTGAATAATATCATAATTTGTAAAATTCCTGGTCAAAAAATAAATTCACTGTTATTTCCCAGTTTTTCCCGGTGTCATAAAATTCCCGGTCCAGCGGCCACCCTGAAATTATCATAGTATTGTTCTATTTAACTATGGCCAGTAGACAAAAAGTAATTCAAGATCAATTTATTTAATTACTATCACCTGGCCAAAACCACAACATCATTGAATATCTATGTACTTTTTCGTTTTAAATTTTCCGTTTTATTGTCAATAAAACTTACATGAATTTATGACAGTGGATATTTTTTGTATTCTACCATTCTTTATGTTCTCCTTTCAATTTATATTTATTTGAAGGTATTCATTTTTTCACTGAACAATTAGTGCATTTTCACTGTATAATTAGTGACTTTCCACTCATCAATTAGTACACACTGCAATGGCACGCACTACTAATTGCTTAGTGGAATTTCACTAATTTCATAAGTGGACAATTTCCACTAATCAAATTAGTAGTTTTCTACTAATCGTTAGTGACCGACTTCTCTCTAATTGAATTAGTGAAATTTCACTATCAATTAGTGAAATTTCACTAATTAAGATTTAGAGAGATTATATGTATAAATAGATGCCTATCACAAAATGCGAGGCATATGCCTCGCACATACGTGCCTCTCGCATTGTGGGACGCATAAGCCTCGCACGTACGTGCCTCTCGCAAAATGCGACGCATATGCACCACACCCTACACGCACCGCGTGCCTCGCATGCCGTGAGGGTAACGTGCCTCACACGATTGTTATCTGCGTAGCTATCCAGACACTACCCAAAAAAGGGGATAGTTTTTGATTATTACCTATTGCACTCAGGAGTTCTTGGAAAAGGTTATTTGTTTTCATGAGCTTTGCATTTACAACATAATATTCATCAGCAATTAAGTCACTCGATACTTTTCGTTTTAAGGCCCCCCATAACACGCAATGTTGCAGAAATATTGCTAGAATATGCAATTGAAACATTGGCAACATTCTAAATGAATATTGCAGCAAGGTTCAAGAAACATTAAAATGTCCGACCCAGGCAATATTGGTCAGGAATATTTCTGAAACATTGGCTGAGATATTAATGGAATACCTCCATAAAATGTTTCCAGAACATATTCTTGAAAGTTTCTTTCTAAATTTATTTTGAGGTTGCATATATTATTTTGAATTACTTATATACCTAGAATTAACTCATAAGACTTTATATTAAATTTAACAACATAAATTCACGAATTCCGTTTTATTTGTAATTCTATTCACATATATATTCAAAATAACATTTTTTTTTTTGATGCTGTAGAAATCATTCTTCTGAACTTCTGTACTTCCAAGGGAGGCAAATTTTAATTTAGATAGCCTAAACGGGTGTCAATGGTAACGTTGTATTGTCGTATAGCCTATAAAATTATCAATACAAAAATATTGCTATAAATACAAAACTAGGAAAAATCTAACTTTCTTGCCTACATGCAAATTATGTTTCTGCTCGAGGCCATATCGTCGCTCCAGTAAAGAGTCTTTACTGTCTTCAGAGAGTTATATAATGTATCGAAATTTTTTGTAAAAAATATTTACTGCATTGTAAACAGATTATAAACTGATTAAAACACGTATTATCTTTTCACTGTTAAGTACATATTCCTGCGCACTGTTTGTCAATTGAATATTTTCTTAGTTTCGAAGATCATGTTTAGTGACATATATTCCTATTCACTATGTATTTGATGGGTTATTGTCGGTTTAATAATTCAATGTCAAAAATTGCGACTTTAAATTAAAAAACGTAAAACGATATTCATATGTTCCTTCCCATGTTAGCAACTTAGAGCTTTCATAATAATGTTGAGTTACCAAGTTTGGCATCTGAATTTTTGACAGCCGATAAGATGTTCGCAGGAACTTATTATTGAAAGTAAACTCAAAATCTTTGCATAGAAAATATTCTAAGTCCGAACTCAGATTCATTCAAAAGTTTTCTAAGTCCACAATCTTTTGCAAAGTGTCGCAGGTTTTTTATTTGAAGCTGGTAGAGAAATCGACGGAGAACTGACTTTTCCTCTCGGGGAAAAACAGACCGACCCTCGGTGAGAGCGAAAATCGTGATGGGAGCTACCCCACGCGTTTTACTCTGTCCAGTTAAAATCCAGGATAGAAAAATCGTCATCACTTTTAGCCAATAGTAAAATAGGTTAAAGTATGAAATCCAAGCCTCCGCGGTCTCGCGAGTCCGAACTTGTCTCCAACAAGTTCCAACACGCGACCCTCGAACCGCCCCAAAATCCCATACTTCATTAAAACCATGACATGTTTACGAGCACCAAACTCGCGCCTTGAAAGGTTCCGGCCACGAGAGCGCGGCGCCGACACCCTTTGAACTCTAGCGGCTTTCAGTCTTCGCTCTTTACTATCTAATTAGAATCTAGATCATACCCAGATAACAATGTGAAACGCATATGCGACTCACAACGCACGCACTCATGCGGATTAATCCGCACGCGTGCGTTCACCACGGATGACAGATGCGTCCTCACATGCGACGCATACCGCTCGCACGGGTGAAGGTCGCACGCGTGCGTGTGAACTGCGATTATCGTGCGACTGCACCCTGAATCCTAAAATACTATTTATATATTTAAATATCTATGTCAAATAAATAAATTGTTATTTACACTACTGTGAACTCAGTCATTCTACAGGTTTTGGTAAAATTAAAAAAACGCAGTGGATAGTTACAAGAAATTTTTTTTACAGTGTATAAGAAAAAATAAGGTTATGTTTGTATACTGATACCTACTTTGCAATTGATATCGACGCTGCTGTATATACTACACTCGATCGTATCCAATAACAGAGATGCCAATAAGCATAAAAACTTCACTTTAAAATTATATCCGAAAACTGGAAGAGTAAAATGCGGAAAACTATGAAGAAAGCGGTAAACGCGGGCTGACGGCGGGTGACTGCGGAAGACAGAGCGGGTGGCGGGGAGACTACGTGGACGCGTGACGGCCATCATCATTTCAAAGATATCGTTTTCAAAAACTAAGCGCGCTTTTTAAACTTCTTATCTCAACTTGAAAGTATTAACATCATTACAAAATTGATTAAAATTAATTAGAAAATTAAAGATGTATTAAAGTATTCAAAAAATAAGTACTCAAAATTAGGAAATTTCGATTAAACATTAAAGTTGGGTTTCTGCAAATACTTCAACAAATTTCTAAACAGTAATTTTAAATTTTATGCAATTAAAATTACAAATTTCAGGTATAAAAAATAAAAAGTATTTCATGCGCCATTTCAAATTAAAATTCAAAATTATAATTTTACCAACAATGTCATTTAAAAAAAAAAACTGATTTAAAATTCAAATTAGGAATTTTCAAAATATTATTTGAATACAAAATAAATATTTTTGATTAATTGGAACTGTTTAGATAGCCCAATAAAGTTTAAAATTAAGTTTTTGAATAAATAAAATACGTCGAAGATATTAAAATAGTACAGTCATGCGTTTTATTGATTCATCGTTTTCTTGCCTCGAAATTTTGTTTTTTGTCGAAGTTAATTTTCCAGCTAAACAAAGTAAGAAAGAAATTTTCATTTTAATTTGGAAAAATATTATGTATATATAGTTAAAAGTTTGTCATAAGGACAACCGCAGGATTTCGCCGGGAGCGGGTGCTAATCTGAAAAATTGCACCCGCTCCCAGCGAAATCGCGGTAAAATTTCAGCTGTAACCACGTCTCACGACCGTGAGATAGGTGGTTACAGTCTACGACGAACTCAATACGATAGTCCGGCAAAAGTCTCGTGCACCCTGAGGACACGGAGCGACCCAAGGACGACCGCCTTCTGCATTTTCCCCGCAAGTGTCTCAGCATTTTTTTGACACGCAGGGATGCTTTTCAGGCTATTAACCAGTGAAACCTTGGCAGTTCCAAGAGCGCCGATGATCAAGACGATTAGCTTAACAGAATATTCCGGGTATAACCGTCGCAACTCCCTTATAAGGTCTTTATACCTCTCTTTCTTTTCTTTCTCCTTGGCTGTGACGTTTTTGTCAGCTGGTGCCGAAAATTCGATAACGAACATGGTTCGTTTCTCGAAGTCAAGGAGAACTATGTCAGGCCTCGAGTGCGCAACAGAAACAATTGTCGAGAATATGAAGTTCCAGTATATGCGGCACTTCTCATTTTCGACAATTGACTCTATTTCTCTAGGAGCGTTTAGCGGAGAGGTATTTGGGCTAATGCCATAAGAGTGACAGAGATGGTAATAAAGCACTCTTAGTGCCGCATTGTGCCTTTGGATGTAGGTCGTTCCCGCATGAGTTGGACAACTAGATAGTATGTGTCCTAGATGCTCGGGGTGTGCATGACACGCTCTGCAACTATCATCGGGAATGTCTTGGCTCAAAATGTGGCGACGGTATGCTAGAGTGGAAATGACACCGTCTTGACATGCCAAAATGAAGCCCTCCGTGCCCGACTTCAATCCGGGTGATCTAAGGAAAGAAAACGTTAGCTCATACGACATCGACTGATCTTCCACATTTCTGTGGAAGATGCCGTGCATCCTCTTGTCGAGAAGCTGATCGTGGAAGTTTTTCTCCTGTGCTTTCTTAATCCGGGCCTTCAGGAGTGAGTATTCAAGATGGATAAGATTTGATGCATTTTGCTCACCCCTAATATTGAAGTCAAGGCCGAGTGTTTCAGCAGCCTCCTCCGCTGCTTTGTACAGAAACGCCCCTTTTCCCACTTCTTCGTGTTTCCTGACCATTTTAAGAAGAGGGTCTTGTCCATTTGCAACTATATGTGCTGTACCCAGAATGAGTCTGTTGTGAAGACATTCAAGATTCAGTATTCCGCGACCACCTAGGCGGCGTGAGATGTAAAGTCGCGGAACAGAAGACTTAAGGTGCATGCTCTTGTTCATGTGCAAAACCTTTCGCGTCCCTATATCAAGGGATCTGAGCTCGTCCTTCGTCCATGGAACCACTCCAAATGAATAGAGTACTACCGGGACGGCAAGTATGTTCGTTGCAGATACTTTGTTTCTCGCCGACAGTTCGGAAGACCAAATCTGCCGGATGAGACGTTTGTATCTGCATCGGAGAGTATCCTTTATAGATGTCGCGTCCTGAATGCGGCTCTGTGGCACGCCCAGGTATGTATAGGTCTCTCCAGCGCAAAGGTGTCGTATAGCGCTTCTGTCAACGAGCTCAGGATCTTCGGGGATGCCATTAAGTTTTCCTTTCTTCAAATTAACCTTGGCGCATTTCTCTAACCCGAATTCCATTCCAATCTCTTGAGTGTACTCTTTGACAATTTTCAGACCTAGATGTAGTTTCTCTTGATTCCTAGCATAGATCTTAAGATCATCCATGTAAAATACATGAGTGACCTTATGCTTTCGGTTTCCAGGTTTTCCGCAGAGATACCCTTCGGAATGGCGAAGTGCGAGAGATAGTGGCAATAATGTGAGGCAAAAGAGGAGAGGGCTCATGGTGTCGCCCTGAAATACACCTCTCTGAAAGGTGATACTGTTAGTGATCACACGATGTTTTCCAGATGAGATAGTAAATCTGGTTTTCCAAAGCGGCATTAATGTCTCTATGCACCTCACGATGTGTGGATGAACCTTTAGGCTTTCTAAGAGACAGATGATAAGTCTATGGGAGGTTGAATCGAAAGCTTTCCGGTAATCAATCCAGGCCATCGATAGAAATCGCTGATAGTATGCTGCGTCTTTACAGACACATCTATCGATGAGCAAGTTCTCCCGTCATCCCGCTACGCCTTTCTTTGAGCCACGTTGTTCATACATCTCTCGCCATACAGGTCCAATTGTCCAAACAATCCTATCATTTAGGATAGCTGTAAAGATCTTATACAGTGTGTTCAGACAAGTTATTGGCCTGTCATTCTTAGGGTCAGCTAAGTTGCCCGTCTTCGGCAGGAGCACTGTGCGCCCTTCCACCAACCACCCCGGAATAGGCTCTTCCGACTTTAGATATGAGGTAAAAATTCGGGCCAGATGCTGGTGGGTTGAAGGAAACTTCTTCCACCAGAAGGTCTTGATGCCATCTGGTCCCGGAGCGGAATAGTTCTTCATGCCTCTTAATACGTTTTTGACCTCCTCGGTAGTGATAGGTGGGCATTCCTCCTCAGCTGTGATGAGGGCATTGCACAGCTCCTTGAAGGTGTTTATGTTCTTTGAGCCTTCTTTAAGTGGATGTTGGACTTCGTAGACTTCTCTCCAAAATGCTTCGACCTCCTCTGGTTTGGGCGGATGGTCGACAGTAACTGGAGGGTCTTGGAAGAGTCGAGATGGGTCAGACGAAAACTGTTGATTTTCTCTGACCCACCTCTCTCTCCGCTCTAGACTTCTCCTAGCGTCAGATAGTACTCGTATTCTGTCAACAATATGCTGCCTGATGGTCAGTAGCTTTGACTTGTTGATTGTGTGATGACGGATCCGCAGTTCGCGCGTGAACTGTCGAACCTTGGCAGTGAAAGTCCTGCCAGATGTTATGTAGTCAATCACACACTGAATGCGGGACGCGTACTGTCTTGCCCAGCCTATCTTTGTGCTAAGTTGATGCATTCGTCTTTTGGTCTTATGATCAACCGTTGGTTTTGTTTTACGATTTGCATCTGCCAAAGTTCTCGCTGCATTGTACACACTACAATTGATAGTCCAGAGGTCGGATTCTTCGGAAAAATTTCCACGAAGCTCATCATCCAGTTCAGTCAGATCTTTGGGCTGGGGAGAAACCTGAATGTTGATGTTTCTCCGGGTCTTGAAGCATCGTTCTCCCTCTATTGGATGCCTGTTCGAGGCTGGTCTCAGTGTCGCCTCTCTTTCTCTGTTGCCGGCTTGTTCTGGCTGCGGTTGTGTAGGCGCTCCGCTTATATAACCCCTTTTCCGGAGGTCCTCGGCACGGTTTCGCAGCCGTTTTTGCGAAAAATCCGAGAGCTCTGGGTGTTTCTCGCACCACAGAGCATGCAGTCGCGCCATATAACCTTTTCGTTCAGGGGCCATACTGGTATCATAGCACTCCAGCAGGTCGTCCCTGAGTCGATCCGTCCACTCAAAAGTAACGATATTCCGCCGGTCAATCGCATTGACTCCGTCTTGATTGGCTCCCCCAACTCTAGGGTAGTCGGCATTGTTGTCCGACCCATTGTCGGGAACCCTGCGCGTTCGATTGTTTTGAACCGTACTTCCTACAACTATGTTTGGTGTTGTCATTGTTGTTCCCACGAGCAGCTAGGGAAAAGGGTTAGTCCATCCTTGTAGAGCCCCGCGTGCAAGGATAAGGCTGATACTCTGAGAGGTCGCCCGGTATCCCAGAGTCACCGTTTGAGACACCACACCCAGGTGCCATTCAGCTTTCGGCACGGTTGTTACGCCTCCGCTTAGGGGTTATTCCTTCGGGACCATCCCTTGACAATTGTCCGCGACTGCTTATTAATTATTGTAACCATATTCAGCAGAAACCCTTGGTACAGGGACCCTCTATCCGCAACCCGAGGACGCGTCCGGTGGCTTTGTCATAGGCCCTTCGGTTCGAATCCCAAGGAATCAAAGCCGAATATATATATATGGGGTATAATTTCTGAAGTGTACCCACCTCGAAAACGAAAGTTGTCTGATCAGGCTGAAAATTGGCCCAATTGTAGTCCTACTAGATAGTACTCCTCACACCAAAATTTAATTTATTTTGATAATTATTTATCAAAGTGGAGGGGGTACAATTTTTGGGTTTTTTGAGAAAAGCCGTACTTTCAAACGTTTGTAACTTTTGTCCTATTGCCTTAAACAAAATTTCACTGGAAATGTTTTCGATAGAATTTTTCATAAAATTTCTGGTGGTAATAACGATTTTTGAAAAAAATTAAAATTTGACCCAAATTTTTGAAAATCGAAAATAAATTTGACTTTTTTTCAAACTTGGGCACTTTTTTTTTTCTTCAAAATATTTTTAAACGAAAGCTGAGATTTTTTCCTATAAGACCTCAAATTTTCAGAGTGGTAAATTAATTTGTCTGTGAGGAATAGAACGATACGTAAACAAGATGCCGTGATAGGGCGGGTGGCGCGCGATTTTCCCTAGTGCGCTCACGCCGAGGATCGTTGTGCAACGCTTTAGTGCCAGTTTTTTAAGTTAAGTAATATTACATGGTAATATTATCTGTCTTTCTGTTCGATTTTTTGGCGATAGTTTCAACAGTTGTTTTCTTTGCAGGCTTCTTTTGCGGTTTTTGTTTTTTGCCATTCGAGAAGATGTCGTATTTCTCAGAGGACGAAAACTTCTTGAGTTGAAGTTTTCCGTCTTGAGTGGAAATGAAAGCGTGGTACTGTAATGTATCTGGCATCATGACAGCTTTGTCAAATCTGGTTTTCAGTCACTCGGTGGCTAAGGCGTGATTTTCTTTGCTGCTGAAAAAAATTTCGGTTTCCTTACAGTTACTGTTTGTCCACTGAAACAAAGCATGGAGAGTGAGCATGTGATGTTTCGGAGAACATTGTAAGCTTGAACGTACTGCTTGTCTCTTTATATTCGCTCCTATACCATCACATGCACCCTTACCATGAGATGTTCCATGGAAGTGCCATTCAGCTTGGATACCAAAATCTTCTTCATGGGCTTGGAGATTAACAAAGCTACTCCTTTTTTTGAAATTTTGCCCTGTACCATCAGTGAAATAGTAGATTTTACTTGGCCTGAAATGAGTTTTCAAGTATTCTACTATTATCTTTTGATACTCGTGAACAGCCACCATGTCATGAGCTAAATTATCATTGCGCTACATTCTGGATTATGAAGGCGTAATTCTCAGCAAAATCGAAGCAAATCAAAAACACCCCAGGCAATAAATTTTCCTTCAGGTTTTTGAAGAAAAATGTAAATTTAAAAGATGTATATTCTCACTTCTAATTTTTAAAGCATATTCCCAATTAATTTTACACTTACAATAATGCAGGCCTTTGTTAATTCACCCTGAAAATGCAGAGAACAGTTATTCTAGCAGCATATAATATTACTTAACTTAAAAAACTGGCACTAAAGCGTTGCACAAAGATCCTCGGCCTGAGCGCACTAGGGGAGATCGCGCGCCACCGGCCCTATCACGGCATCTTGTTTATGTATCGTTCTATTGCTCAAAGACAAATTAATTTGCCACTCTAAAAATTGGAGGTCTTATAGGAAAAAATCTCAGCTTTCTTTTAAAACTATTTTGAAGAAAAAAAAAAGTGCCCAAGTTTGAAAAAAAGTTAAATTTATTTTTGATTTTCGAAAATTTGGGTCAAATTTTGATTTTTTTCAAAAATCGTTATTGCCACCAGAAAGCGTGTGAAAAATTCTATCGAAAATATTTCAAATGAAATTTTGTTTAAGGCAATAGGACAAAAGTTACAAACGTTTGAAAGTAAAGCTTTTCTTAAAAAACACAAAATTGTACCCCCTCCACTTTGATAAATAATTATCAAAATAATTTCATTTTTGGTGTGAGGAGTACTATCTAATAGGACTACAATTGGGCCAATTTTTAGCCCGATCGGACAACTTTCATTTTCGAGGTGGGTACACTTCAGAAATTATGCCCCATATATATATATATATATATATATATATATATATATGTATATATATATTAGAAACAGTTAGAAAAAGTATTTGGAAATTTTTCACATTTTGTTCCATGAAAAGGCGGACTAATAATTTTTATTATTTTCTCCATATGATACAATTTGTAATATTCCAATTTTGATCAATAAAAAATATCTACGATCTAATTAGATCATTATTATGGAATTATTTATTATGTACAGCATGAACGCACGCATGCGTCGCAGACAGGCTGTCATACGCAGTCATACGTGAAGTCGTCGTGATGGCGATATGAGACGCATTACGCACGCACTCTACCTACCCTCACAGCATTGCGACAGGTGAGGGTGGCATGCGTGCGTTATGACTCGCACAGCGTGCCTCGCACGCTGTGCGAGTACGGTGCGTCGCACGATTGTTATCTGGCTAGGTTCCTTACTTCTAATACACTCAAGTCTCCTGTAGTTTGCCGACTAATTTCTACAGATATATATGACTAATACGCATTTCTTATATTATAATTCTCGTTTACCATTATTGAGAGTAGGAAGGTAATAATTACTCTTAAAAATTAAATAATTCTTCAAGAATTATTAAATTCTGGTCAAAATTCCCAAAATTAATTGGGTTTTACTGAAATCATTAAAGTTATCAAAACTTTTATCAACTTGTGTTCGTCCCCTTTAAAATTTTCGTTCGCGCCCAGATTTGAAATGGCGGCCATGTTTATTTGGCGACCTCAACGCCATCTATCGAAACTTAGTAGACAAATCAACCTATGCCATTACACAGAAACCTGAAAGTAACTAGATCACTAGTGATGCTTATATTATGAGCAGGACGTAAGTTCACAGGCCGGTATTCAGGTTCCGCGTTTCGCATGTTTGAGCCGTTGAAATGAGGTTATGTGTTTTGTAAAATATACGATATTGTAGAATATACATTGAAAAAAATATAAAGTATGTTAAAACGCAAATATAGAACTTACGACGCCTTAATAACGACAACTCGTGCACGTGATAAATATTTATTTTTGTTAACATTTGGTTCGCACAGTCCCTTTCCCCAATATATTCCGCATTTTACGTTTTGCATTGTGCAAAATTCGTACTCCTAATGTCCCATGTGAGCAGAAAACGCTCGCGACGTCACAAGTGCAATTTTTCAGACCAATCGTAAAATTTATTTCAACGGGTACAACGGTATACCTGTATTATTATTGGTTCTTGTCATTCTGTTCGTTACCTCACGAGCATTTTCTGCTCACATGGGACATTAGGAACATAATTTTGCGTTTTACAAAGCATAAAATTTAAATACGCCAGCCTATGCTTTCACTTAGTTGAACAATAAACGAAATATTATTGACAACAATTCATATGAATGACAATTTTAATAATTACTAGATCAGTGTGCGCGCACTAATTACACTTTAATATTACAATACAATTTTAATATTACACTTTAGAAAAAAACTCGGTTCATTTTCCAACATTTTATTATAGATTTCACAGAAAATCTTATATGATTTAAAAACGTTGTATATGATCTACAGAGGTTTCTTTATTACAGCGAGAAAATTCTAGTAAATTTAATATGGATGACACAATGTTTTTCATTTACTTACAATTCTTTAACATTAGCAGATTATTTTTCTCGTTAACAAAATATGTCTCGCCGCGTATGGAATTATCCGACACCGTACTTTTAATATGTTTTAACATTCAAAAAACATAAACAATACATTTTCAAGATGAATACCTTGCAGAAAGAAATACAGACAAATCTGGAATTTACAGGCTATTAAATCAGTTCTTGTTCGAATCATCCTCTAAATTAGACTTTGGTCCCAGGATATTTCTCCTAATATAACGATTTGATTAAGTTTTCAAGATTTTCGCTATCCGTGAATAGTGACAGAAAAACCTCTTTTGGTTCAAAGTTCAACTACTTAGTTGAAAGTGGAAGTGCTTTGTTAAAAATTCATTTTTTTGGTTGATGATTCATCATTTTAGTTAAAACCCCTTTTTTTGTTCCAAATTTAACTTTTTTGTTGAAAATTTTTTGTTGTTCTCAATTAACTTTACCATTTTTGGTTGAAAATTCAATTCTTTGGTTAAAAATTTACCTATTAGGTTGAAAATTCCTTTAAAAATTCAAGTTTTGGTTGAAAATTAATCTATTTTGTTAAAATTAATCTTTTTGGTTGAAAATTCGTTTCTTTGATAGAGTTTTTTAATTGAAAATGAATTTTTTTAACTGATTAATTATCCAAGTTTTTGTCGAAAATGTATCCTTTTTGATAGAAATTTAATCTTCTTGGTTGAAAATTTATCTGTTGACGATCATCTAGATGAATCATCTAGTTTGTTGAAAATAAGTTTTTTTGTTGTTGAACATTCATGCATTTTGTTAAAATTAATCTTTATTTTGTTGAAAATTCGTTTTTCTTGTTAAAAATGAATTTTTTTTACCAAATTTTTTTAACTATTCCATGTTTGGTTTAACATTTATCTGCTTCACTTGAAAGTTTCGCCAGTTGGTTGAAAATTTATGTATTTTATTAAAACATTGTCTTTTGTGGTAGAATATTAATCTTTTTGATGACTAATTGACCTTTTTGTTTGAGAATTAATTTCTTTGGTTGAAAATTGTACTACTAGTTTGAAAATCCATGTAATTTTAAAAAATTAATCTTTTTTGGCCGAAAATCAATATTTTTTGAATGAAAATTCATTTCTTTGATTAGAAACTATTTTTTTTATTGGAAATTAAAATTTTTTTTACTGAAAATTCAACTACATTTTTGTCGAAAATTTATCTTTTCTGATAGACATTTAATCTTCATGGTTGAAAATCCATCTTTTTGGTTGGAAATTTAACTATTTTCTTGAATATTCATCTATTTTGTTTAAAATTTGTCTTTTTTGGTAGAAATTTCATCTTTTGTGTCGAAAATTTAACTACTGGGTTAAAAGTTAATTTTGTTGGTTGAAGATTTATTATTATAGTTAACAATTAATTTTTTTGCTTAAAAATTTAACTATTTTGTTGAAAATTCTTTTTTTTTTTTGTTGAAAATGAAATTTTTAAATTGAAAATTTAACTATTTCATGTCTGGTTTAACATTGATATTCTTCACTTGAAAATTCAGCTATTTGGTTGACAACTTCTGTATTTTGTTAAAAATTAATCTTATTTGGTAGAAAATAATTCTTTTTGGTAGAAAATAATTCTTTTTGATTGAAAATTAATTTCTTTGATTGAAAATTAATTCTTTAACTGAAAATGTAACTAATCCATTTTTTGTCGACATTTTTTTTTTATAGGCATTTAATCTTCATGATTGGAAATTCATCTGTTTAGTTTAAAATTTAATTATGTTGTTAAAAACTTATCTGTTTGGTTGAAAATTCATTTCTTTGATTGGAAATTAGTTTTTTAATATTGAAAATTAATATTATGAGATAGGGTCTGAGCACTTCCCAGTAATAGCTACACTGAAAGGTGGCGTCCATAAGCGCGGCAGAGGGAGAAAGGAAAGAGGGGGAGAAAGGAACACGAAAATGGGAGTCTGGGGGTAGATAAATTAAAAGAGTTTAAACAAAAAATGGAAACGCAGAATGTTAGGTATGAAAAGGAGGAGGGAGTAGACTCGTTAATTGAAAGGTTGAAAGGGTCGATTGAGAAGGTAAGGGATGAGGTAGGTACAAAAGAAGGAAGAGAAGAGGGAAAGAGAGGCTGGTGGGACGAGGAATGCAGGGAGAGTAAAGAGAGAATGAAAGAGTTTGTAAGAAAATGGAGGAAAGGAGAAATAGAGAAGGCGGAGTACAACAGGAGAAAAAGAGAACATGAAAGGATGCTGGAAAGAAAAAAGCAAAAGGGAAAGGAGAAATACAAGCAAGAAGTAGAAAAAGCGATCAAAGAAGGTAGGGTCTGGGATGTGATAAATAGGGAAAGAGGAGGAAGGAAGGGCGTGAATGAAGAAATAGAAATGGGCGAGTGGACGGATTATTTTAAGGGTCTGTTAGGGGGAGAACAAAATAGGATGAAAGGGGAAAATAGAAGGATAGTACAGGGAGAAATGGAGGAAGGGAACGAAATAACAAGAGAAGAAGTGGATCAGGCGATAGATAGACTGAAAAGAAACAAGGCTACAGGAGAGGATGGTATGGAGAACGAAGCAATAAAGTATGGAGGAGTAGGGATTAGAGAAGGGATGTGGAAGATCTGCAACAAGGTCTGGAAAGGAGAAGGGTGGCCGGAGGAGTGGATGACAGGGCTGGTGGTACCGCTTGTCAAGAAAGGGGATGGTAAGAAGGTAGAAGAGTACAGAGGGATCACTCTCATGCCAGTGGGTTATAAAATATACGCAGAAATTCTAAGAAAAAGGTTAGAGAATCAGATAGAAGAAAAACAAAGTATTCCACACAATCAGACGGGATTTAGAAAAGGAATGGGGACAATAGATAACATTTACGTACTCAACTACTTGGTTAACAGAAACTTAGGGAGAAAAAGAGGGAAATTAGTCGCCTTGTTCGTAGATTTTAAGGCAGCTTTTGACTCAGTGAATAGAAAAGTGCTATGGCAGGCAATGAAAGAGAGGGGAATAGAAGAAGGGTTGGTGGAGAGGATAAAGGAAATTTTTACTGAAACCAGGATTAGGGTGAAGATAGGGGGGGAAAAGGGGGAGGTTTTCTGGACAAGAAGAGGTCTAAGGCAAGGGTGCCCGTTGAGTCCGCTACTATTTAATATGCTGCTGGCAGATTTAGAGGAGAAGCTAAAGGAGAAAGGGAAAGGGGGGACGATTTTGGGTAATAGCAAACTATATTCTCTAGCGTACGCGGACGACGTAGTTCTTTTAGCAGACGATGAGATGGGGATGAACCTAATGATAAGAATTTTCGAAGAGTATGTGGGAACAAAAGAACTGACGGTGAACGTAGGGAAGACCAAGGTGATGTGCTTCAGAAATAGAAAGTCCAAAATAGGTTACGTTTGGAAGATGAACGGACAAACAGTGGAAAGTGTGGAGGAGTTCTGTTACTTAGGTTTTTGGTTTGAGGCAGGAGGGGGAAATGAGGTACAGGTGAGGAAAAGAATCGAATGTGCGAGTAAAGTAATGGGCCAAGTATGGGGTATAGGAAAGAGAAGGTTCAATGACGATTGGAGAATGAGGGTTTGGATGTTTGATGCGTTGGTTTGGGCGGTGTTGTGTTATGGAGTGGAGGTCTGGGGATGGAAGGAATATAGGAAAGTGGAAAGCATGCATGAGAGATTTCTGAGATGGGTAATGGGGGTTAGTTGGAGTTGCCCAGGATACATGTTAAGGGAAGAAATAGGAAGGGAAAAAATGGTAACTAGACAAATTAAGAGAGCCTGGAAGTTTGAAGAGAAACTGAAAAGGGGAGAAGGGAGCAGAATAGCACAAGTGTGCTTGGACGAAGTTCGGAATAAGGAGACGAGAGGCAATTTGGAAAATTCGAAATGGGAGGAAGAAAGGAAAAAAATGAGGAGGGCTTGTGATATACAAGAAGGGGTACTGGAGTGGGAGAACATAGAGTTAGAGCTATTAGTAAAACAAGGAGAAGAGAGATGGATAAAGATTATGGATTCGAAGTACAATAGATGGTATATGATGGTCAAAGGGTTAGCGGAACCAGAATATTTGCAAAAAATAAAAAAGGAAGACAAATGGAATAGAGTGGTACGGTTTAGAATGGGAGAAGGAGTGAGATCCTGTAGATATTGGATGGATGAAGAGGACAATCTGTGCAGAGTATGTGGATACGAAGTGGAGTCATGGGCACATGTGTTAGAGAGGTGTACAGGGGAGGAAGATGGACAGTTGAGTGTGGATGAGTGTGTAAGATGGATTTTGGATGGTAATGGACAGGGAGTGACGTGGATGAAAAAACTGGAAGAAGTGAGAGAAAGCAAGGGAGCAGGGCAGAGCCAAACGGGTGATCCTGTCTAAAGGAAAGTAACTAGCAAAAATTTTTAATTTTTAAATCGGTAAAAATGTATTTTATGGTAAGAGAAAACGGAAGCCCTGGAAGATCGCTCATTTGTAGAAGTTTAAGAACCAATAGTTATAATATTATTGTTATTTAAGTAAGGCGAAACATTAGAATATAAGCAGCGGTTAAGTTAGGTTAAGGATGAAATGTAAATATATGTACAGGGAGCGGAGGCCCTCAAACCCGTAAAAGGGAGAGATTAAATATACATACAACTATTGCATTTTTTGTTGAAAATTGATCTTTAGTGATAGACATTTAGTCTCCTTAGTTAAAAAATCATCTGTCTGGTTGAAAATTAAAGTTGAGAGCACGCGCATTAGTTTCTCATACAAACCATATTCACGCGCATTAGTTTCTCAAACAAGCAGAATCCACGCGCATTAGTTTCTCAAGCATTTCACGCGCATTAGTTTCTCAGGCAAGACGAAGCCACGCGCATTAGTTTCTCAGGCA
>CAKNYM010052930.1:2053-17372 GCA_932195095.1 Andricus curvator
AATATTAGGGGGTTAAACCTAGATATTAAAATTTAAAAATTAAATTAAATTTTAATTTTTTCCAAACTAAATTGAATCAAATAAAATAATTTTAAATTAAATTAATTGAATTCAACAAATTTTCAAATCCGTAGTTTGAAACAGAATATACTGTTGGAACTCGATTTGAACAAAACAATAGGTACCCAATAGGGCTGTTGTTTTTCCTTTCGGAAGGTGCAATATTTCAGTTGCAGTTTATGGCGAGGGGGAAGGGTTCCGGCATGAAGGCGACATTGCCACCTCAGGTAGTGCACCTGTCTCTTCAAAAGTGTCTAAATTTCTGGGACACGATGGCGACGAAATTATACCTACCTTTTTAAACCATCTTCAATCTTACAGGGATTTGTGAGATTCGTCATATATCCGAACCTATTCATTTCTATTTACTACTTTTTACGGTAAGCTCGGTAAATAATAAAATTCTTCTCCAATTTCCCAGTAGAGTGGGTCCAAAATAAATACTTTTGGAATTTGATATCGCTACAATGCGTAAAATTAGCGTATTAGGGTTCTAAAAAAGTATAATTAATTTGAAATCGATCCACGTGCAGCTTGGTTACCTATGCTCGAAAAAAAAGTTGAAAAATTTTCTTATTTGCAGAGTTTTAGACTTTTCTTGAGGTTTATATTTCTTTGCATACCTAAATTTCAAAAAAATCTTCTCAATTTTTTGGAGATTCAAATTAATCATTTTTCTGAAAAAAAATTCCATTTACTTTTCAAAATGTTGATTTTGGTATTTAATGAAATAATCTTTATAACTTGTGGATCAAACATTGTTCTGAACACGTGTGAGGTTTTGAAATGTAAATTCACAATACCCACTAGTCGAAATTAGAATAAAAGTAATTGTTTATTTTTTTTTTATTCCTGGGCCTTGTCGATTTTTTTCTGGAGTATTTCTATGCTTACAAATTCCTGACATGCTCAAGAAAATTATAAAATCACAAGTGAAGTTGATAATTCTATTAAATAACAAATTCCAAATTTATGAAAACCACTGTAATTGTAATTTCGACTTCTGAGTCTAGCGCATTTTTTTCTAGTGTATTACTAATTTTAAAAACTCCAAACATAGAAAAAAAATTCTAAAATCACAAGTGAAAAAATGTATCATGTCGAATACCAAATTCCAAAATTTTAAAAATGACTGTGAATCCCATTTCGACTCCTAGATCTTGTGGATTTCTTTCTAGTGCATTTCTATATTTAAAAAGTCCGCTCGAAAAAATCTTTAAACCACATCTTCTAAAGATAATTTCACTAAATACCAAACACAACATTTTAAACATTGGCTGTTTTACCAATTTTGACTCCTGAGGCTTCAGGCCAGCGGAATTAGACATAAAAATTGAGTCAATTTACAAAAATTCCGAAGTTCTTCAAAAAAATGGTACATTTGTGTTTTTATATGTTTAACTTGGTCGGGTCGCCATTTTGTTTCAAAAAATTAATTTGCAAAGTTTTCCCCCCATTTCTCCACGAAAATTTAAAACATTTTGCAAACTTGGGTAACTATAGGCTCAGTCTCTATCCTGTATTAAATTTTCAAAACGTTCTTGATGCGGCAACATTGTTAATCATAAACAAATTAACATTTTGTTAATCACTCCTGAGCGAAAATACCGAAGGTTTTGCACAATGTTGTTTCTTCTTTTTTTTTCATTGAAAAGAAACTATTGTATGATTTGCAAAAATAAAATACATAACGCAAATTATCGTTTTTAATATAATTGTTACATTTTTTGCAATTCGACTCCTTGAATTTCAGCGAAAATTGAGAAGATTGCGTTTTTGGGTAGAAAATGTTAGGAGTTTTGTGATCTAAAAATTATCAAATTTAAAAAACGTTGCTTGGACGGCAAAAATATTAAAGTTGCAATTGAACAAATTAGTTACTTTTGTAAACTAGCGAAAAATTGCAAACATTATGCAAATCGCACTGAGTGATAAATAACTTATTACCAACGTCATATTATATCTGGAATTTATTTACAACTTGGCAATTTGACTCATAAAATTCCTGCGACAACAGCAAATGTTGCGTTTTTGGGTAGCAAATGTTGGAAATGTCAAAATCTTAGAAATATTAAATTTGCAAAACTTTGCACGACTCGTTTGGGAAAATTTCGTGGCAGTATTGAATCATGCTGAAGCCAGGACAGTTTTTCTCAAGCCTCTCTATTCACGCAAAACTAGCCTGGCACTACACTGGCGCTGTCTAGTTTTGCTGGGTGTTTGATATAAACCTTTTTGCTGTCTAGTCCTAGTCTTGGTGCTATCTAGGAGTTCGTTACGAATTTGAATACATAAAGATTGTTCCGATTTCAGCTAGTTTCTAGATAGAATCACGGTTTGGACTCAAGCAAAAATTACAGAAGTGAATTCAGAAAATAATCATTTTTGAATAAAAGATTGAAGAAATTACAATACGCAATTGCACAGATGCTCCAGCAATAATTAATTGTACACATTTACATATTTAAGATAGTAAGCAATAATTGTTGAAGGTGATCGAAATCTTATTACAAGAACTGTATTTTTAAAAACGATTTTTTTAAGAATGTTCAAAAACATTTTCTTTTAATTGAATCATAGGTATAGCAGAGTTTTAATACATTTTTATTAAATTTATAATAATTATAATATGTATAATGCTATGTATAATATTGACGATATTCAAAAAAATAAAATATTATTATAAATGACTCATTTAATTTATTGTAATTATTTATTTATTGCGTAAAGGATAATTAAGTCTAACGTATTAATTATTTGAAATAATAAACAATCATTATTTTATAGTCTAATCGCAAGTCAAATCATACAAACGCTATTATTCTCAATGATTTATTCACACATCAAGCACTTTGAATGTTTAAAAATTGTACATGTTTTATTGAAATAAATATTGGGATGTAATGAATTGAATTGCATATCCGACAGAATGAAAGAAAATATAACTTTTAGATGGCCGAGGTATTAAGGCGACGGGACAAAGTTACAACAATATAATAGGAAGTTACATCAGAAGTTCGACATCCGTCGTATGTACCAGAGATTTGCGGAAACTCATTTCTTCATTTTTTTGTTACAAAAACTTTTTTATATTTTCAATGAACTGGAAAATCTATATATTGGACGTTTATCGTATAAAAAATAATTGTATTATTTAATTGTTCATTATTTTTTTTATCAAAATAGCCGATCTGTCTAGAAACTAGTCGATCCGAGCGTTACATCCCAGTCTAGTCACTGGACAGTCAGCCTGTGGCGCGCCAGTGTGTACTCAAGGCGGACTAGACAGAAACAATACAGCGCCACCAAATTTTTTCACACGAGGACCGACAACAATATTGAAATTGCAATTAAAAAAATCAGGTACTTTGTTAAACTAGCTAAAAAATACAAACATTTCAAGTCCCGGAAGTTGGAATCACAACATTGTCATATCGATATGGGCGCTATGTTATAATTGAGTGCTTATTTTGTGCTAATTTATGCTGCAGAAAAAAATTTTGTGCCCGGTAATTTTGGTGAAAAATATGTAGTAATGCTAGCTTCAGCTGAAGCCACAACTCCGGTACGCGAAACTCGGAAACTATAAGTGGTATCAAATTGACTTTTGCGCAGGAATTCAGTGCTAATTAAGTGCTCTGGATTCGTGCTATGCACAAAATCCGGGCACTTTTTTTAACAAAAACGTGTAGACATGCTGGATTTAGATGACTCTTGTACGTGACACTCGGCAACTATAAGTGGAATCACATTGTACTTGGCGCAGGAATTCAGTACTTATTTAGTGCTCATATATGCCGCAAAAACTAAATTTTGTGCCTGGTAATTTTATTTAAAAACCTGTAGTAATGCTAACTTCAGCTAAAGCCATAACTCAGCATGTGAAACTCGAAAACTATTAGTGATTTTTATTTCGGTCATTTGAATGTTGAAAACTTGAAGTACGTATAGTTGCCTTGAAATAATAATAAACGTGATATAATTTCCATATAAGTTTTAGATATCACCCAGTCCTTTGAAAACATAGAATTGCACATGAGGATTATTCAATCGGACGGTTTCATAACCCATTATCATGAAAGAAATCTAAAAAAGAGAGAACTCATGGAGCACTCATGGAGTGAAAAGATTTTTTTTATCAATAATGGATTGGACATTCCAGTATTTTTTCCTTAGAATACGTATCTGAAGGCGAAAATGTTCTATCTTCTCGCGTTTTTCATAAAAACAGGTTTAAAAAGCGAAAATGACCTGATGTTTACGCAACATGGTTTTTTGTTTTTTATGTGACACTGAACATTGAATTTTGAACATCTCCGAAAATATTGCAACTACGAAATAAATAATGTCAAATTTCCGAATCAGTGCCAAAAAATGCATAAATTAATGCCGTAAAAGTCAAATAAATAAGAATTTTATATGTTTTTGTGACGTACTGTAATACAATATAAATTATTAATAATAAAATTATTTTTAAAAATCTGCACGCTGCATGGGTGCGCTTCTTTTAGGTCTCGCGCTTTGCTCTCAGTCTTTGTTCTTCCGCCGCGTTTGTGCATAAACCGTTTACAATTACAGATCGAACCCTTAAGATCTGTAATTTGGTGATTGCGCCCGGGACTTCTGTTTTGCGTGAAAGTGTTTGCCGTTAAGAATTTCACTGTACCTAGCTTGTGTCGTTTTTTCATAAATTCAAATTTGTGGTTTTTAATGTAATTTGTTGCCATTAAAACGCAAATTACGAGCCTCATCAAAAACTGATTGGAGAACATTTCTAGATTTTATTTAGGCAAAAAATTTAGCATTCAGCATTTAATTCGATCTTGCGTCATTATTCCAAAAATTAAAATCTTTCTTTTTAATGTTATTTTTCACAATGAAAATAAAAGCAAGTGGTCTTTTATTGTTCAAGGAATATGTACTTGTTCAAACGACGTATTATGTTATAAACGCGAATTATTGGCATTCCTGAATGCTTTGGCCTAATTAATAATTGTGAACATCCACCTCTGAACATACTTGTTATATTTATTTATTCTTATTTATAAATGTACAGAAATGGGTATTCACATTGTATTAGTTAGTTCATATCATCAAGTAAATGCTATTACTTTGCGATAAAAAAAGATAATAATTCTTCGAACCAGTAAAAATTGTTTGAACAATTGGCTGTAGGTTAAAAAATCCATGAAGTAAGCGAAAGTAATGAAACTTATTAAAATTAAATTAATAATTTTAATCATGTTCCGATCACCTTACACTGATAGAAATTTCTATAGCGATTTTACTATAATTTTAATGGAAGCAATATGCATATATGTGTAGTAAATTTAATATATCATCATCTTGTAAAATTAATATACATGTATAGTAAAACAAAGTGCGTGAAAGTTAAAAGTTCTTTGATGCACACAAATCTTGTCAAATATTTAATACTAAATTAATAACCTACAATTCATCGACTAAATTCATATTTATATTCAAAGTGCAACGTACGGGTAGGATTTTCTTCAAAATTCACTGTAAATGTTAGAATTTTAACGAAAAAACCGCTGCTTTTAGGTACTTAGGTACTTAGTTTCTAGATAGAATCACGGTTTGGACTCAAGCAAAAATTACAGAAGCTAAATTATTCTTATTTATTTATTCGCTTAATTGAACTTTTCCACCTGAAACCCAGTATATTTCATGTTTAACTAGAAAAAAGTATTATGCTTTATTATTTAGAATTGAAAATTACTGCCAAATTAATTTTAATTTGTGTAGAGTGAAATTACCTAAATTTTTAAGAGTTGAAAAGTATACATGTATATCAAATTTACTATGCAGCCTCTCAATTACTATTTCATAGACCGAGTTTTTAGATTTACTATACAAATGAATAGTAAATGTATATTAAAATTGCAAACATTGTTAACAGTGTACAAAAATGATTTGAAAGAATATTCACTTTAAAAAAATGTTCACGCAATTCATGAATTGTATATTGTTACTCGTTTTTTTCAAAGGTTTCCTTTTTTTTCTACACCGGCAGTTATTTTATTGCTTTCGAAAACTTTTTCAGAGAAACGAGAAACCTTCAAAAAACCTCAAAAATTATATATAATGCAATGTATTCGTGCCACATTAATAATCCAATAAAAAAACAGTAAATCTATTACAAACTGTGTAGCACCCTTCAATAGTAAGAGAAAATCCTCGTGCAACACATTGAGAATTTAATCTGGGGAATAAATAAAAAAATATCAGTTTGTTTATCATTATCAATGTTTCAGGGTAGTAAACAGTTTGCAAATCTAATATGATGTTAGTACTAAGTTAATTATCACTCAGTACGATTAGCGCAACGTTTTGCAAATTTACTATTTGTTAGATTTCGACTCGGAAGTGATAAACAAAATAATAATTCGTTTATAATTAATAACGTTTCCAATTGGAAACAGTTTGCAAATGTAATAATCACTTAATACGATTTGTAAAATGTTTGTAATTTTTCCCTAGTTTATAAAAGTAACTGATTTGCTTAATTGCAATTTTATTATTATTTCCGGCAAGTGATTCACATCGACACGAGAAACTCAACTGTTTCACTCGACGTCGTTCGTTATCAGCCCCTTTTTTCGAACGATCATCTCGTGTATTCATTTGTTAAATTTCGAATCGTATCGTCTCATTTTTCGAAAGACATCGAACGAGGTCCTTGAAAATAATCGAGAAACGTCACTTGTGACAGCCTTTCAGTGACAGAGCTCTGCTGCCAAAGATTATTTGGATTTAACGTTTAATTTGACGTTAAATCTGTTCATCTTAAATTTTTAATTTAAAGATTAAGCACAATCTGGAGAAGGATGGCAGAAGATACAAGCTATGTAGCGAAAAGAAAATCTACGGGGTGGATACATAATTTTAAATAAGGAACAATACTGAAAAATAATACAAATACTAATAATAATGTATTCTTAGTAAAATCTAAAATAAGAAACTTATATAAACAATAAGAATTATCATTCGAAATTCATTTGAGATATATTTTTGAATATATTATATAATTCAATCTTCTGAGTAATGAACTGATGATTGATGAAGATTCATCTGAATCGAAATCAGTGACAAAAAGAAGGAGAAAGGAAGTTCTAGGAAGTATTTTTGAATGCGGATACACGGATAAAAAGAAGTTCGCGAAATGTAAGGCTTGCTCTGCACAAAAGTTGGAAATTATAATGAAAATAATGGATGTGAATACAACTGGAACTACCTGATATTTAAAAAAATTCCATGCTGAGGAATACAAGAGAGCCTTTTCTGATAGTGCAGACCAGCAGCCAAAAGAAGTATTATTGATAAGCTTTTAAACATAATATAATTAAAATTTTACATTCTATCATTTTTAGCAAGAAATTCAATAATTTTAAAATGCATTTTGGATAATTTTTCAATTTCAATAAATTTCAAACAAATTTATATTTTTCAAAGAAATGAGAAGCCGAAAAATTAATTTGTACTCTCTTTGAAGCCTGTTTTAATGGAAATATGATTTTTGTAGGAATCTTACAAAACATTACTTTCAATGAAATAAATCTTTTTTTGACAAAAAAAAGTAGTAAGCAACTTTCTACATTATTTTTTTCATACAGTAAATCGAAGATTAATATTATTAGTTTGAAACTAGCTGTGATTTCGATCTCGAGTGTTTCCACTTTGTTTGTATTTATAATTATATGGTGCTTATTTCACGAGCACTTTGCTTCCCGTTAGCAAATATATTTGTTTCCTCATAGAGGAAGCATTAGTTATTTTTTTCAATAATATACAAACCAAAGTCTTCATTTGCTCAATTTAAAGATAGAAATTTACAAAAAATACAAAATTACAAAATAATACAAAAAATGTTTTACATACAAAGACAAATCAGACAAATCAAATCTTGTATTCGAAATAATAATTTTTCGAGCTGGAAAAGGAAAAGGAAAAGTTCTGTCGCGCCCTAACCCTTTCCCAGCTTTATGATTTCCTTACAAAAATGACCACAATTACTCTATTTGAGAATTTATGATCAAAAAGTCTTTTCTATTCCTGCGTCAACTTTGAATTATGTCGATGAAAAAAGTTTTTCTGTTTGAAACAGATGATTCAAATATTATAAATGAGCATAACTTCCTTAATCTTCAATAAAATGTATTAATATTATAGATCAATCGATTTGCCTCAAATCAAAGAATCTTTTCTGCTCTTGCATCAACTTTGAATTATGTTAGTGAAAAAAGTTTTACTATAAAAAACCGTGTTTTCAAATATTATGCATTACCATAGCTTCCTTAATCTTCAATGAAATGTATCAATGTTATAGGTCAATTGATTCGTTTTGAATCAACACAACTTTTCTATTCTCGCATCAACTTTAAATTATGAGAAAGAGAAAATTTTTACTATAAAAATCGATTTTAAAAATATATAAATTACTATAACTTCCCTACTCTTCAATGAAATGTATTGATATTGAAGATCAATCGATTCGTCTCAAACCAAGGAATCTTTCATATTATTGCATCAACTTTGAATTATGTTAAAGAAAAAAGATTTACTTAAAAAAAACCGTATTTTCAAATATTATGCATTACCAGAGTTTCCTTACTCTTCAATGAAATGTATTAATATTATAGGTCAATCGATTCGTCTCGAATCAACACATCTTTTCTGTTCTTGAATGAAATTTGAATTATGTGAATGAAAAAAGTTCAACTATAAAAAACCGATTTTCAAAATATATAAATAACCATAACTTCCCTACTCTTTGACGAAATTTATTAATTTAATATGTCAATTGATTCGTCTCGAACCAAGGAATCTTTTATATTCTTGCATCAGCTTTGAATTATGCGAATAAAGAAAGTTTTACTATGAAAATCCGATTTTTAACATATTATTGAGTGCTAAAAAGAATGCAATATATATTTTTAAAAATCCTTCGGTCAGTTTCAAGATATTAGTGAGAAAAATAAGCCCTCCATATTTCATCGAATTATCTGCAACCGTTTTCTAGTTATCGTGTTCACAAAAAAGCGTGACATCCAAACACACACATCCACACACACAACCACACACACATCCACACACACACACATCCGGACAATTGCTTAGAACATTGTATTAGATAAATAAATTAGGAAGGGTTAAATTGAATTAATTTAAAAATTTTGGAAAATGTTACCATTACAAAGCTTCCTCTACGAGGAAGCAAAAATGAAATTCAGTCTCTCAAGATGAAAAATGTTACTTTTTCTAAATTTAACAACAAAATAAAATAGCATTTAGACCGAATACATTCTAAATCGGGAAGGCTGTAAAGCGTGCATGCTGAAGTCAGAAAATCGTTTCGAAACATAATATTTAGTTGTGCCACTTGAAAAATTAGGAAAAGTAGTATCTTAGACATTTTCTTCATCTTGCCTCTTTTTCAAAATGTTCGCTTAAGTTATTATTATTCAAATCGGCTGTAGTTGTATTTTTCTCAATTGAATTACATTAAAACAATTAAAACATTCTCACTGTTCATGTTGATATAATATTATTTTAATTATTTTAATTCAATGGGCTACGATTGTCTTGTTTAAATTAAATTCAATTGGAACAATTAAAACATTATATTTTGTAATATTTTCTAAAAAAATGTAATGTGTAAATCTATAAGTTGAAAAAATTTTGTTTAAGAAGTATTGAAAAATTGCATTGTTACAAGAAAAAGACAGTTGTAACCGAATTTATTGCATTTTTAGCGAAAATTTCCAGAAAAAGAGGCCAGAGAAGAAAAGTGTTTGCAAACTTTTTTTTACAATTTTCAAGTGGAAGAACTTCACTTTTTCAAATATCGTTTCGTTATTGAAAAAATACGAATTTTTATTTTCTATTGAAATAAACTCAATTTTCTCTTCTTTAAGATGTAGGCACAAGATAAATGATTTTTTCGATAAATGTACCCTATTAATACCAACTTAGAAAGAAAATCAAGAAAAAATAAAAAAGTGGCCTCGTTGAGAAAATGAAGGTTGAAGAGTTTCAGAAAAACGGCAACGATTTTTTTTTGTAAAATACATTACCACCTTAAAAATTTGTAATACTCATAACTGAGTCAAAACATTTTTTTTGTTCAAATAGCAAAATATGAGTCAACTAAAATCCCTTAAAAACAACATAAAAAAGAACATATTTTGTCTTAAACCGATTTGGTGACTTCACTTCACAATGCCATGAGATCAATGATTTCCTCAACTTCCAAGGATATGCAAGAAGCCGTAATCAAAACGCTACAAAAAATGTTTCAAAGATATCTTTCACTGTAGATAGTTGGACCTATGTATAAAAATATGTTCGGAATAAACTTTTTTTCATAGAAAATATAAATTCTAAAAACTACGAAACTTCAAAGACTTTTTAGATTTTCTTAATTTAAAGAAAAATTTGATGAAGTTTCTCTAGTCCATTAGTCTGATGTATTTTATGAAACAAAATTGTATATTTTTTTTAATATCGCTCAGGTATGAAGGTAAAAGTTAGCTTTAACCTTGAGAAAAGGCCTTTTTTACGTCCATCAACTCATTTTCTATTTATATTCATTTAAATATAGCAATATTAAAAATTTTGGAAACGAGCTTCTCGGTTGTTCGGTCAGATCCATCGATTTGACAAGAAGTTCGTTTTAACGAGACGATATGAGATGACAGCTCGATTGTCAAGGCGATGAACAAAAATATTTTTGGTCGTTTCTCGGATCGTGTCGCTCGAATGAATCACTATTGCCGGCCGAGCAACGTTTTGCAAATTTCATAATTTTGAGATCCCAACCTCTCTAACAATTGGTACCTCAAAGCGCAACCTTCGGAATTTCCGCTGAAATTTTAGGAGTCGAATGGCAAAAAATGTAACAACTTGAAAAACGATAATTTGCGAAATGTATTTAGTTTTGCAAATCATACAATAGTCTTTTCTCAACGGATAAAAGCAGAAATAACATTTTGAAAAATCTTTGGTATTTTCGCTCAGGAGAGATTAACAAAATATTAATTTTTTTATAATTAATAACGTGGCCGCATCATGAACGTTTTGCAAATTTGATACAGGATAGAGACTTGAGTATAATTACTCACTCAAGTTTGCAAAATGTTTTGAATTTTCGTGGAACAATGAGGGGAAATTTTTGCAATTTAATTGTTTTAAACAAACTGCCGACCCGATGACGTTATGCAAAATTTTATTTTATGTTCAACATATGAAAAAAAACATACAATTTTTCTGAAGACCTTCGGAATTTTTGTTAATTGATTAGCTATTTCCACTAGTCTACTTTTCACGACATTGAAGTTTGCCACAGATATGGACTTGAAACTTGTGTAAAATCTCACATTTTTCTTACTTTTAAGTGTTTGAAATTACATTTCGAAATAAAAGTAAAATGATTTCATATATTCATGTGACAAATAAGTTGAAGAAAAGTGATAATTAAAATATTTTTCGGACGTCCTAAATTTGATTTCGATGAAGGTTGCTCCAACACGGGGTGGATTGGAAAGATTCTAATTTTTGACTATTTACCATAAGTGACATATCGTTGGAATCGCCGAAAAACATAGATTCCTAATATAATATTATTAAATTATTAATTGTAAAATGAAAAAAAATCATGTTACGTATTTCACTCCTCATTAGTACAAAGGACCCCCCGCAGGTAAGGGTCGGCGAAAGAGAGCTCAGAAGAGCAACCGGTGCGGTGTAGACTAGGTGATGAGGTGGGTGTACCTGAGCTGTTGAAACTGGACATTATAAATAGTGCTACTACACTAATATAATTCCGGAGTTCTCGAACAATAAAATTAATCTCTCGTCAGTTTGGCTTTCAGTTAGGAAATTTTCGATCTAATTTATTACTCTAAAATTCGAAGCTTTTCAACTTTGAAGACCCATAAAATCAATTTAAATAACAAAATCATTATAAAAATTCATAGTCTTCTTATATTACTAGGTTCTTATAAACGCATTTTTGTTTGTTTATTCAACTTCATTGTCATTCCAGATGTTGGACGATTGTCCAGTTATTTTGATTTTAAAGGCCTCGATTCATAATTTGTTCTATTTTTAATACATTCTCAAATTGATTATGGAGATAAATATTTCAAAAAAGAAAGCCCCAACAAAAACCTCTACCGTGCAAAAAATTTATCAACTTCAAAAGTATGAATTTGTCAAATAGAATTTGGTGAAAAATTTTAAGAACAAATAATGATAATAAAATATATTTTGAAAGCATATACTTTGAAAAAAATGTCATTTCAGGTCTTTATTTATGAGCGTACATTTTCACTTTGAAGAATTTCAAAATGCAGTACATAATACTTGAACGACCTCTTATGTTTATTCCGAATTAAAAATGGTTTAATCCGAAATGAAAAAGCCTGCATGTTTCAAATACATATCTACAGGCACACGGGAAATATACGCTAAGCAACACATGACCTCATTGTTCAACCAATGCTTAGAAAAAAAAGTCGCATCGAGATATTTTCGAAAAGATTGCAATAGTATTGTCCATTTTTATTTCCGACAATTACTTCGTTTATAACAATTGCAGAACTATGAAAAATAATGTGATTGCTTGAAAATTGTTTAAACAAAGAACGAAAAAATACGGCATCTAGATATTTCGGAGACGAATCTAGAGGTGTTTTTTATTTCCCGGTACGACTCTTAGTTTTTAAAAAAAGTTGCTAATGTATTAATATTTTTAATGCGAATTCTAAAAGGAAAATTATGCTCATATTTTTCACCAAAAGGAGCAAGTTCAGATAAAAAAATGAAACGTTAATCTTCATCGATACATTAAGTGCCAACATTATCGTCAAAAAAATTGAGTAGTTGCATTTTAAGCCAAAGAGTTGAATTTTCATGCCAAAAGGACGAACTTTGAACCAACAAGATTATTTTTAGCCAAAAAAGATGAATTTTCAACCATGTAAAATTACTTTTCTTCTATAGGAAATGAATTTTGAAGATCGAAATTGAAAAACAAATCAATTTACAACAAATAGTTGAAATTTTAATTCACGAAAATTAATTTAAAAAAAAAAGAAGAATTATCAACCAGTTGCATCCAATATAAAATGACGGTTTTTTGACAAAATAGTAGAATCCTCAAACAAAATGATGAATTCCGAACAAACAAGGTTAATCTTAGAACCAAAAGAACAAATTTTGAAGAAACTATATGAATTTTCTACTAAATAGTTGAATCACAATTAGGGCAACAGTTTAATATGAGGGCTACATATAGAACCAAAAGTGCAATAAATATATTTTCAGATAAAAAAATTAAGTTAAGAAAAAGAATTTTCAACAAAATACTTACATTTGCGAAAAAAGTTCAATTTTCAGCAAAAAATATGATTTCTCAACATAAAAGTTAATTAACGACCAGATAGCAGAATTCTTAACTGATAAAGAGATAAATTTCCAACCAAAAGTGGAATAATTAATATTGCAAATAAAAAAATAATTAGAAGAAAAATTAATTGTCAACCAAATAGTTACGTCATGAAATAAATAGTTTAATGTTCAATTAAAAATATGGAATTTTAAGAAAAAAGTTCATTTACGACGAAATAGTTGAATTTTTAACTTATAAGCGATACATTTTCAACCAAAAGTGGAATAATTATATTTTCAGTTGAAGAAACATATTTTGAACGGAAAAAGCAAATTATCAACCAGTTAACTCCGATGGAAAATTACAAATTCTTGACAAAATAGTTGCATCCTCAAACAAAATGATGATTTTTTAACAAACACGGATAATGTTACATATAACAAAGAGAAGAATTTCCCAAAAAAATTAATTGTCGACCAAAAAGTTGAATCATAAACTTGTGAGGGATACATATTGAAACAAACGTGAAATAAATAAATTTTCAGTTAAAAAAATTATTTGAAAAAAAAGGATTTTCAACCAAATAGTTACATTTTCAAATGAATAGTTTAAGCATAAACCAAAATTATTAATTTTTAACAAAACAGTACACTTATGACAAAATATTTGAATTTTCCAAATGCAATAAACGGAATTCTAACAAAATAGTCACATTTTCAAATTAATAGTTCAATTATCAATCAAAAACATGAATTTTTCAACAAACCATAAATTCTCAAGCTGTTAGCACACATTTCTACAAAAAAAGCCCAAAAGACGAATTATTTACATAAGTGTTCATTTACGACCAACTAAGTGAATTTCAATTTAAAAACATGTATGTTCAACCAAAAAATTCATTATTTACAATGTAGTTCAACTTTAAACCAAGTAGTTGATTTTTCTGCAAAAAATGTATTCCTAATGCAATATGCTGTTGACATATGTTGGATAGGTAGTATTTCAACCAAAAGAGATTTTAATTCGAAGACAAAAATAGTTGAATTAAACTAAAAACGACCAATTTTGAACATAAGAGCTGAATCCTCAACCAAAACGGAATAATTTTCATCCAAGCAGTAACATTTTCAGTCAAGAAAATAAATTCTCAACTAGAAAAAAAAACTTAAAATTTCAAGTGAAACAGATTGATTAAAAAAAAACAGTTAAAAAAAATTTACTTTCACATTTGTATTCAGCGGCACCAAAAAATCTCTAGAATTTAAAAATTTGGAAATTTTAGAGCGAAATTTCTCTTCAGCCACCCTAAAAACGTATCAATACTAATTTTCATAAAATTTCAACCATTTAAAAGAATTTTCATTTGCGATATTATATCCTCCATTTTGAATTTTTGAAGTCTGATACCAAATTCGGACTCAGCGACCTAAAAAACTTACAAATACTCATTTGCATACAAATTCAACGATTTTCAAATTTTGGTATCAACCATTTTGAATTTTGGAATTCTGATACCAAATTTAAATTCAGCGACCTCAAAAACATAAAGATACTATTTTTTATAAAGATTGAACCATTTTCAAGCTTTTATATTCACGATTGAATCTTACTATTTGACAGTTTTCAAATTTCGGCCGGCAACAGGCACCTGCTGATTCACTGAGAGTAAATGCAGTGTTGCCAAATCACGGAGGTGGGAAGGTGTGCCTCTTACCTGTGATTGGATTTATATATGCTGGAGGTGAGAACGTACAGCTTGTATCTGCTAGTATGGCGACACTAGCGCCGGTGATATATACCCGAACTAGGTAGGCTATACTGCTGATAAAGGATGAACGTTGTCACCTC
>CAKNYM010052933.1:910-26708 GCA_932195095.1 Andricus curvator
AATAAATTTTCAAATAAAAATACCAATTTGAACCAAATAGTTGAATTTTCAACTGAAAAGATTAATTTTTAATCAAAAATGGAATAGTTAAATTTTCAATTCAAAAGATTGATTTTCATTCGAACTGATTAATTTTCAACTAAAATGGTGATTTTTCACCTGGAATAGTTGAATTTTCAACCAAAAAGAATAATTTTTTAACAAAAAAATGATTTTTCAATAAATTTATGAATTATCAACTTAGTAGCTTCTACCAGTTGTATATCCATTAATCTAATCTAATCAGTCTATGCAAAATAACTTTTTGAACAAAATTATTTTTATTCAAATTGAAAAAGATTAATTTTTAACCAAATAGATCAATTTTGATATAAATAGATCAATTTTTAACTAAAAAAGATCAGTTTCTAACCAAAAATGAAATTTTCAAATAAAATTATGAATAATCAACAAAATTAATAAATTTTTAATAAAAATACCAATTTGAACCAAATAGTTGAATTTTCAACTAAAAATATTTTTTTAACCAAAAATGGAATAGTTAAATTTTTAATTCAAACGATTAATTTTTATTCAAACTGACTAGTTTTCAACTAAAATGGTGATTCTTCAACTGGAATAGTTAAATTTTCAACCAAAAAGAATAATTTTGTAACAAAAAACAAAAAAACAATGAGTTTTCCAAAAATAGTTGAATTATCAACTTAGTAGCTTCTACCAGTTGTATATTTATTCACCTAATCAGTCTAACCAAAATAACTTTTTGAACAAAATTATTTTAATTCAAATTGAGAAAGATTAATTTTTAACCAAATAGATCAATTTTGATATAAATAGATCAATTTTTAACTAAAAAAGATCAGTTTTAAACCAAAAATGAAATTTTTCAATCAAAGGGATGAATTTTTAACTAAAAATATGAATCTTCAACAAAATTAATAAATTTTTCAATAAAAATACCAATTTGAACCAAATAGTTGAATTTTCAACTGAAAATATTAATTTTTAACAAAAAATGGAATAGTTAAATTTTCAATTCAAAAGGTTAATTTTCATTCGAACCGATTAATTTTCAACTAAAATGGTGATTGTTCAACTGGAATAGTTGAATTTTCAACCAAAAAGAATAATTTTCCAAAAAAAAATGATTTTTCCAAAAATAGATGACACATCAACTTAGTATCTTCTACCAGTTGTATTCATCTAATCAGTCTATCCAAAATAACTTTTTGAACAAAATTATTTTAATTCAAATTAAGAAAGAATAATTTTTAACCAAATAGATCAATTTTGATCTAAATAGATCAATTTTGAACTAAAAAAGATCAGTTTAAAACAAAAAATGAAATTTTCAACTAAAATGATGAATATTCAACAAAATTAATAAATTTTCAAATAAAAATACCAATTTGAGACAAATAGTTGAATTTTCAACTGAAAATATCAATTTTAACCAAAAATGGAATAGTTAAATTTTCAATTCAAAAGATTAATTTTCATCCAAACTGACTAGTTTTCAACTAAAATGGTGATTCTTCAACTGGAATAGTTGAATTTTCAACCAAAAAGAATAATTTTCTAACAAAAAACAATGAGTTTTCCAAAAATAGATGAATTATCAACTTAGTAGCTTCTACCAGTTGTATATTTATTCACCTTATCAGTCTAACCAAAATAACTTTTTGAACAAAATTATTTTAATTCAAATTGAGAAAGATTAATTTTTAAACTGAATAAATCAATTTTGGTCTGAATAGATCAATTTTTAACTAAAAAATATCAGTGTTCAACAAAAAATGAAATTTTCAAAAAAAGCGATGAATTTTTAACTAAAATGATGAATGTTCAACAAAAATTAATAAATTTTCAAATAAATACAAATTTTGAACCAAATAGTTGAATTTTCAACGAGAGAGATTTTTTTAACCAAAAACGGAATAGTTAAATTTTCAATCCAAAAGATTTTCTTTTTATTCAAACTGATTAATTTTCAACTAAAATGGTGATTCTTTAACTGGAGTATTTGAATTTTTGACCAAAAAGAATAATTTTCTAACAAAAAAAAAAGAAGATTTTTCTAAAAATAGATGAATTATCAACTTAGTAGCTTCTACCAGTTGTATATTCATTCATCTAATCAGTCTATCCAAAATAAATTTTTGAACAAAATTATTTTAATTCAAATTGAGAAAGATTAATTTTTAACCAAATAGATCAATTTTGAACTAAAAAAGATCAGTTTTCGACAAAAAATGGAATTTCCAACCAAAGCGATGAGTTTTCAACTAAAATGATGAATATTCAACAAAATTAATAAATTTTCAAATAAAAATACCAATTTGAACCAACTAGTTGAGTTTTCAACTGAAAATATCAATTTTGAACGAAAAATGGAATAGTTAAATTTTCAATACAAAAGATTAATTTTTATTCAAACTGATTAATTTTCAACTAAAATGGTGATTCTTCAACTGGAATAGTTGAATTTTTCAAAGAGAAAGATTAATTTTTATAAAAAGATTTGAACATTTTTTGTTCACAAAATGCAAGAATTTTCAAAAAGTAGTTGAATTTTTAGATCAAAAAGACCAATTTTCAACTAAAAATTAAATAGCTAAATTTTCAGTTAAAAGCATTAATTTTAAACAAGAAAAATGAGTTTTCAAAAAAATAGTTAAATACAGTAATATAAAGCTATTCATGCAAATGACGCACCATTATTATTCAATTTTATATTGCAATTAAAAAAAGCCCTATTTTGCAAACCCCATGAAGTTTAACACGTATTTCCCATAATAAAAAAATACGTTTTTGTAAATTTTATTCAGAATCGTCAATATTAGGTGACTCGAGTTAAAATTTCTTTTCACAATTAGCTTTTGAATACGAATGAATAATGAATTTTTGAATATCACCCCCATAATTCTGTTTGTTATGGTCCCAAAAAACCCCCATAAGTGAAAAATGGTTTTTGCGAGTTTCTGACGCTACTTATGATTTTTTTGCGGTTTTTTTCAATGCAAATTGTTTCTAATACATAAAATACTACTTCAAACTGATAATTAGAAGTTTTCATAAATTGTTTAAACAATTTGTCATTGTTTGCAGGAATTTTCTCTTAGAATGGAGAAAAAAGTCGCGGTTTTTTTCAAAATTTTCCACTTTTTGTCACAGTTTCAATTAGAGTGAGGTAAAACTCAATTAATATCAACGAACGTAATTGTTTAAACAATGTCTTATTATTAGTAATATTCTCTTTGTATAATGCTAGAATTTGCGGCTTTTTCTGCAATTTTCAACTTTTTAGCCACTTTTCACTTATTGAGGAAATAATAATTGCAAGATAACAAACATTATTGTTGAAATAATTTATAAATGTTTATAATTTTCTCCTATATTAATGCTCGAAAGTTTCGATTTTTTCTGAAATTTTTCAGTTTGATCTGGCTTTTTGGTTATGAAGAAATAATAAATAAAGAACAGCTAGAATCATTTTAAACAAAATCTGTTTCTTTTTTCGTGAATATATTTTTCTAAAATACAACATAATTTAAATTTCCTATATGGATCTAATTAAATTTTAATTTTCCTTACAGTAATTACTGTAAGCCTTTTTGTTTACATTATTGGTAATATTTATTATATTTTCCTAACTGAAAAGAAAAAAAAATTGAAAAATTTCAGAAAAACCCGCAACTTTCCAGTATTACTCTAACAAGATAAGAGAATTAAACCGAAATTAATTGACTTTTTGAATTAACTGTGAAGGTAGACAAGAAGTTGAAAATTTCAGAAAAAAAGCGCCACTCTCTAACATTATTTAAAGAGAAAAGTATTAAAAATATAATTAAATTATTTAAAGGAATCTGTATTGAAAATTATTTCAATTAATTTTTGTCTGAAAAAAGATCTTCTCCCTTCGCTCCGCTGAGAATCGAACCTCGATACTTCCGATTGCCGGTCGGGTTCTTTCCCATTAAGCTACTAGAGATATCGAGCGAACTAGTCATTAATTTGTATTCTATAGCTAATTTTGGAGAGAAATTTTTAATTTTAAATTCGATTCACCTAATATTAAAGATTCTGAATAAAAATTTATAAAAACGTATCTTCTTATTTGCTTATTTTTTTATTTCAGTTTTTATTTTTAAAAAATCTTATTATTTTAATTTCTTATTTTCTTCATAGCATTTATTAAAAATTAGTCCATTTTTGGCAGATTCGCATATCCAAATAAATTTTCTTGTGTAGAATTAAGATTTGTGAACTTTAAGAAAAAAATAAAAAAATATGAGTCAAGTTTGTAACATCACGATATCATCTTGAAATATTGAAATTTCCATTGTTTACGAGAATTCAGCCTACACTCCTCGGGAGATAAGCTTCTTTACCACTCTCTGAACACAGGACCACCGTTTCTAAAGATAAGGTGAAATACTGCAAACATTTGAATAACAGAAGCTTCCACAAAGAGGAATTTTATCCTTTACCTGAAGTAGTAAAATTATTTCAAAAAACGAAAATACACTATATATAAAGATGATCAAAAATGAACTTTTATAAAATTGCCAGAAATTCTTTCATTTCATTGGTTCGCTTTATATACAAAGACTTTTGACAAAAGGGGAGATTTAAATTTTTAAATATTGATAAAAAATTTGCATTTTGCGGAGAGATATTACCTTTCTGTACGTAATTTTTAGTTTCCAAAAATATTTTACTAGTTATCGGTAGTAGAATTAGGCAGGGTGTCAGAGAACTTCATTTCCAAAATACCCTTATTTTTCCTTGTCTATTTCTATTGTCTATTTTTCCTTGTCTATTTCTCTTGTCTATTTTTCCTTGTCTATTTTTATTGTCTATTTTTCCTTGTTTCCTTTTTCATTTTCCTTGATCATTAATATTCAAATACCAGCATTTTAATCTTGAAATACTTTTAGCATAGAATCTTTTATAAACGGAATAAAACCGTATTTCAGATACAAATTTAAAATTTTCAAATTTATTAATTTATTTTAAACAAAAGAATGTCTTTTCTACTATAAAAAATGGCTTTTCAAGAAAATACTTGAATTTTCAACAAAATCATTGAATTTTTATCATAATAGTTTAATTTTTAACCTAAAAATATAAATTCCCGACAAAAAGTGTCATAGTTTATAGTTCAATCAAAAAACATGAAATTTATACAAAAAAAAAGTTGTTGAAGACCAGAAAAGACGAATTTTCAACAAATCAAGATTTTTCACTGAAAAAAGAAAATGCTACCTAAATTGTTGAACTTTCAAGCCAAAAGACGAATCTTCTCTACAAGAATTGAATTTACAAACAAAAAATATGAATTCAGCAAAAATTATTATTTTTTGTTTTTACCAAAAAAGGAGAATTTTCAACCAAAAAAGATGAATCTTAAAAAAATGTAAACGTCACATTTTCAGTTAAAAATTAATTTCAAACCACAAAAAAAGACTTCCACTAAACAGTTTTTATCCAAAGACATAACACTTCAATCAAAAAAATAAATTTTTAATAACGTAGTTTAACTTTGACCCAAATAGTTGAATTTTTAATTTAAAAAGATTAATTTTCAACCAAAAAAGTGCATTTTCTTTAAAAAAAAGAAATTTCTACCAAAGGGGATTAATTTATAAATCAAAAAGATAGTTGAATTTTCTGTCAAAAAAGATTTTAGTTGACTTTTCAAGATCAAAATATGAATTTTCAACCAAGAAATAAGTTTTCACGAAAAAAATTGAATTTTCAATCCAAAAAGACGAATTTTTACCCAAAAAGGATGACTTTTTAACAAAATTGTTCAATTCTCTACCTAACAAATGGATTTTTATCAAAAAAAGATGAAATTTCTCTTGAAACAGATGAATTTTTATTTAGAAAGAAAACAAATTTAAAGAAAAAAAAGAGTTGAATTTTCATCCAGAATTTGTCATCCAAAAAGACGAATTTTTTCAACCAAAAGGGATGAATTTTTAATAGAATTGTTAAATTCTTTACCCAATAGTTGCATTTCTATCCAAAAAAGATGAAATTTCTCTTAGAAAAGATGAATTTTTATTTAAAAAAAAAAAAACCAAATTGTAAAATAATAGTTGAATTTTGATCCAGAAAAGCTTTCAGCTCATTTTTTAACACCAAAATATGAATTTTAAACAAAAAGTAAATTTTCTACGAAATAGTTAAATTTTCAACAAAACTGTAGAATTTGCAACCAAACAGTTGCATTTTTATCCAAGGAAATTACAATTTATCTTAAAACAGAGGAATTTTTAATTAAAAAAAAAAAATTAAAAAGAATATTTGAATTTTCATCCAGAAAAGATTTCAGTTCTCTTTTCAACACCAAAATATTAAATTCAACCATACTTTGAACCAAGTAGTTGAATTTCAATTTAAAAAGATTAATTTTCAACAAAATAGTTAAACTTTCAACCAAAGAGATGAATTTTCAACTAAAAATATAACTCTTAAAAAAAATAATTTCTTAACAAAATGATTCAACCATATCTTTCAAATAAAATAGTTGAATACTGAAGCAGAGAAGAATAATTTTTAACCAAAAATTTGCATTTTCATAAAAAAAAAAGAAATTTCTACCAAAGCGGAGGAATTTATAAATCAAAAAGATAAATTTAAGAAAAATAGTTGAATTTTCTCTTAAAAGAGATTTTAGTTGCCTTTTCACGATCAAAATATGAATTTTTCACCAAGAAATAAGTTTCTACGAAAAAAATTGAATTTTCAATCCACAAAGATGAATTTTTACCCAAAAAGGATGACTTTTTAACAAAATTGTTGAATTCTCTACCCACGTTGCATTTTTATCCAAAAAAGATGATATTTCTCTTAAAACAGATGAATTTTTATTTAAAAAGAAAACAAATTTTAAAAAAATAGTTGAATTTTCACTCAGGAAAGATTCCAATTGACTTTTCAAGATCAAAATACGAATTTTTGAAAAAAACATAAGTTTCTACAAACAAAACTGAATTTTTCATCCAAAAAGACGAATTTTTTCAACCAAAAGGGATTAATTTTTAAAACAATTGTTAAATTCTTTACCCAAAAGTTGCATTTTCATCCAAAAAAGATGAAATTTCTCTTCGAACAGATGAATTAAAAAAAAAAAATTGTAAAATAATAGTTGAATTTTCATTCAGAAAAGATTCCAGTTGACTTTTGAAAATCAAAATATGAATTTTTAAACAAAAAATAAGTTTCTACGAACAAAATTTAATTTTTCATCCAAAATGACGAATTTTTTCAACCAAAAGGGATGAATTTTTTGTCTTCAAACAGATGCATTTTTATTTAAAAAGAAAACAAATTTTTAAAAAATAGTTGAATTTTCATCCAGAAAAGATTCCAGTGGACTTTTCAAGATAAAAATATGAATTTTTAAGAAAAAATCAGTTTCTACGAAAAAAATTGAATTTTCAATCCAAAAAGACGAATTTTTACCCAAAAAGGATGCCTTTTCAACAAAATTGTTAAATTCTCTACCCATGTTGCATTTTTATCTAAAACAGATTAAATTTCTCTTAAAACAGATGAATTTTTATTTAAAAAGAAAACGAAATTTTAGAAAATAGTTGAATTTTCATCCAGAAAACATTCCAATTGACTTTTCAAGATCAAAATATGAATTATTTAACAAAAAATAGGTTTCTACGAACAAGATTGAATTTTTCATCCAAAAAGACGAATTTTTTTAACCAAAAGGGATGAATTTTTAACGAGATAGTTGAATTCTCTACCAAATAGTTGAATTTTTATCAAAGAAAGATAAAATTTGTACTAAAACAAATTAATTTTTAATAAAAAATGGAAATTTTTTTTTAAGTTGAACTATCATGTTTCATCCAGAGAAGCTTTCAGCTCATTTTTTATAAAAACAAATTTTCAAAGAAATAGTTGAATTTTCATCCAGAAAACATTTCAGTTCTCTTTTCAACACCAGAATATTAAATTTGACCAAAAAGTACATTTTCCACAAAATAGTTAAATTTTCAACCAAACAGTTGCATTTCTGTCCAAGAAAAATTAAAATTCTACTGAAACAGGTAAATTTTTAAATCAAAAAGACTAATTTTCAAAACAAGAGTTGAATTTTCATACAAAAGGATTTCTATAGACTTTTCTACAGAAAAATACAAATTTCAAACAGAAAGTAAATTTTCTAGGAAATATTTGAATTTTCCACAAAAAATTTGCATTTTTGTCCAAGAAAGTTGCAATATTTATACTCAAAAAAGATGAACTTTTAAATGAAAAAGACAAATTTTCAGAAAAAAATATTTTTCATCCAAAAAAGATTTCAGTTGACGTATCAGCAACAAAATATGAATTTTAAACAAAAGGTTAATATTATACAAAAATAGTTGAATTTTTAACCCAAAAATACTAATTTTCAACAAAACAGTTGAATTTGCACAAAAAAGTGATATCTTTTTAAAAAAATTGTTAAATTTCCAATCAAAGAATTGAATTTTTAACCAAAAAGATGAAGTTTCAACTAATTCAATTTCCAAATTAAGAAATTTGTTTTCAAACAAAAGTGAAGTAGGTAATTTTTCTGTTTAAAAAAAAACTTCTCAAACAAAAATAACAAGGAATTTCCATCCAGTTTAATTAAACGAAAAAGGAGGAATTTAAAAAAAAATTGAATCCTCAATCAAACAGATGAATCTTCAACCAAAGAATTACGTTTCCAAGCTAAAGATTCGAATGTTTGAAAAACAATTGACTTTCAAAGCAAAAAACAACGACTTTTCAACAAGAAATGAAACTTTCAATAAAAAAAAATTTCTACCAAAGGACCCTTAAATTTTTGAGAAAAAAAAAAAGAAATTTTAATATTTGTTATTTAACGTAAAATATGATTTTTCAACAAACAAGACTTATTTTCCACCCAAAAAGATGCATTTTCAACTAAATTTATTAATTTTCTACCAAATATTAGAATTATGAACTTATAAAGGATAAATTTTCAACAAAAAATGGAATAATAAACTTTTCAGATAGTAAAATTCATTTTTGACAAAAAAAAACGAATTTTCAACAAAATTGTTAAATTTTTCACTGAAGAGTTACGTTTCCAAGCTCAAAAGTCGAATGTTAAAAAAAAAACAGTTGACTTTTAGAGCAAAAAATACGATTTTTCAAAAAGAAAGGAAACTTTCAATAAAAAAAAATAGTTTTGTACCGGAGGACGAATTTGTTAATAAATTTACGAATTTTCTACTAAATATTAGAATTGTTAACTTACAAAGGATAAATTTTCAGCCAAAAATGAAATAATAAAATTTTCAGATCAAAAAATTCAGTTTAAACTAAACAAAAACGAATTTTCAGCAAAATTGTAAGATTTTTAACCAAGGAAATACGTTTTCAAGCTAAGATTTTGAATGTTAAAAAAATAGTTGACTTTTAGAGCGACAAAGATAAATTTTCAAGAAGAAAAGTAATTTTCAATTAGGAAAAATTAATTTTCAATCAAAAGACGAATTTTCAATAAATAAATGAATTTCTAATCGAATAACTAGTTTAATATTTAACCTGAAAAGATAAATTTTCAACTAAAAATAAAATCGTTAAATTTTGAAGAAAATTTTTTTTTAACTATTTGAATTTAACCAAAAGGGACAGATTTTCTACAAAATAGTTAAATCCTCAATTGATGAATTTTCAACTAAATACATAAATTTTCTACCAAATATTAGAATTTGCAACTTCTAAAGGAAAAATTATAACCAAAAAATAGAATAATAACATTTTCAGATAAAAAATTCATTTTTAAATGAACAAAACGAATTTTCAACAAAATTGTTAAATTTTCAACCAGAAAGGTACGTTTTGAAGCTAAAAATTCGAATGTTTTCAAAAACAGTTGACTTTGAAAGCAAAAAAAATTAATTTTCAACAAGAAAGGTAACATTCAATCAAGGATGATTAATTTTCTACTGAAGGACGAATTTTAGAATGACAATTACGAATTACAATTTTGATTTCAAAAAATTAATTAAAAAAAATATATATTTTCAACAAAAAAAACATGAATTTTCCACAAAATAATTGAATCCTCAACCAAAAATATGACTTTTCAAAAAACAAGATTAATTTTCACCGAAAAAAAAGCATTTCCAACTTAATTATGAATTTTATATCAAATAGTTGATTTTTCATCTTATAAAGTATAAATTTTTGTCCAAAATAGAATGATTAAATTTTCAGATTATCTTGAAAACAGTTGAATTTTCTCATACAAAAATATGATTTTTCAACAAAAAGAAAAAGAATTAATTTTCGAGGAAAAAGTTAAATTTTCAAATAAATGGTTTAATTTTAACCAAATATTTGAGTTTTCTACAAGAATAGTTAAAAATGTATTTAAAAATTTGAATTTTCAGCTAAAATTTGAATTTTCTACCAAATCGTTGTATTTTCAAGCGAAAGAGACGAATTTTCTACAAAACAGTAGAATTTTTGAGAAAATTTTTAATTACAATCAAATCGTTGAATTTTTAAATAAAAAAGTTGTATTCTCCACGAAAACTTTAATAATTGATGATTCATCTGAAAAGGATATTAATTTTAAATTGAAAATTTAAATTAATTTTCATCCACGTAGTTGCAATTTCAGCCAAAAAGGATGAATTTATAACCGAGAAGATTAATTTTACCCACACAAAAAATAATTTTTGAAAATATTCAGGAACTTTGAAAAAATGGTTCAATTCTCAACTAGAAAAGATATTAATATTAATTAATTAATTTAATTATTAATTTAATATTTGTCATTTAATATTAATATTTAACCAAAAATGGAATAGTTCCATTTTCAGTTAGAGAAATTGATTCTCACTGAAAAAAAAAGAATTTTCAAAAGGATAGTTAAATTTTCAACCAACGAGATGAATTTTTAAGTAAAATTATTAATATTAGGAAAAAAACTATATTGTCAACAAAATAGTTTTAAATTGAACCAAATAGCTGAATTTTCAACCAAACAGATTATTTTTAAACCAAGAATATTAATTTTTTACCAAAAAGGACGAATTTTTAACAAAATACATGAATTTTTAACTAAATAGTTAAAGTTTTCCCCCAAAAATGGAATAATTAATTTTGCAGTTTTAAAAATTAATTTTCAACCAAATATTTGACTTTTCAACGAAAGAGATGAATGTTAAACAAAAAAAAAAAGAATTTTTATGAAGTAGTTCAACTGTCGACCAATTAATTGAATTTCGAACAAAAAAGAAATTAGTTTCTAGTTTTTAGCAAAATAGTTTAATTTCGAACAGAATAATTAAATTTTATACCAAACAGTAGAGAGAAAAACGAGAAAAAGGGGGAATAGGGGAAAAGGGGAAAAGGGGAAAAAGGGGAAAAGGGAAAAGGGGGGAAAAGGGGAATTTTCTTGCAAACACAGGAAAAAATATGAATTTTTTAAAAAAGGTGTAAAGAGGCAAATAGGGGAATAGGGGAAAGAGGGTGAAGTCTGAAATATGAATGTACTATTACAGGGCTATCTTTTGTAGAAATTTTTAAAAAGTTTGCTTAACTCAAAAAATATTTTTTCTTGGATATTAATAAAAATTTTGTAGAATCCAAAAAATTTTGGATTCTACAAAATTTTGATTATTTAAACAAAGTTTGTGGTTGAATCTACCAAGTATTGCATCTAACAACATTTTTGTTCAAAACAACCTAAAAAGTTTGTTAAAACAATCAAAAAATTTGGTTGGGTCCACCAAAAATTTTGTTTTCTGAATAATAAACATAAATTTTGTTGAGAACTGTTTGGAGGTTCTGAATTGAAGCAAGTGGAATTTATTGTTAATTTAACTCTATATTCAATTGGCTGACTATAAACGTGAGTACTACTGTGGCTGTACTTGCAGTTTCTGTTGTGCATAAATTGTGTCTCTGAGCTAAGAATTAAAAAATTATTTTTTCCATTACTTCCCCTACTTCCCTACTACACCTCCCACACTTCAACCTTCGCTTCCCCTCTACTTCCCCTCTCCTCACTTCTCAGCTAACACTCCCCTTCTCCCACTTCTCTTCCCCAGAACTCATTCCCCTCCCCTACTCACCCCCACTTTTCTTTCTCAGTACTCACTTCCACTCCCCTACTCACCTGCACTACCCTAATAGCCCTCTCCTAACTTCCCCTACTTCCTCACTCCTCATGCGCCTTACTTCCTGATACATAATCTCACCTACTTTCTCTATTGCCGATCACTCACTTCCACTTCCCTACTCACACGCACTAACCTACTAGCCCACCCCTTATTTCCCCTATTTACTTACTTCTCATGCTACCTTACTTTCTCACCTATAATTTCCTCTACCTCTTTACCCCACATTTCCCCTGACTTCCCCTCCTCACAGTTCCATTATATCTCCTCTTCTCATTTTTTTCACTTCCCCTACTGATCTACTCCTGATATAACCCATTTCCCCTATCTCGTCGTTTCCCCTTACTTCCTCTAGTTCCCCTTACCACACTTCTTCTACTTCCCCGTGTAATCACAGTTAATACACTTATATCCCTAGGTAACCCAATTGTATCCCTGGGTAATCCACTTGTAACCTTAGGTAATCCACTTGTAACCTTAGGTAATTCACTTGTAACCTTAGGTAATCCACTTGTTATTCGCAGTCAGTCACCTTAATCTGGCGTAATCCAAGCAATCCATGGTAATCCACTGGTAATCTTGGTAAATCTACTTGTAACTCTAGGTAATCTAGATGCAATTCTAGATAATCCTCTTGTAAACCTAAGTAATCCAGTTGTAATCTACGGTAATCCAATGCATCCATTTTTAATTATAAGTAATCCACTTGTAATCATAAGTAGTCGACTTGTAATCATCGAAAATCCACTGTGACCCTTTTTTGGCACACATTTGATCCACCGTAATCCACTTGTAACCCTAGGTGGTCCATTTGTAATCCTAGGTAATCCACTTTAACACTAGGTAATCCACTAGTTATTTGCAGTTATTTACTTGCAAGGTGCAGTGATGCAATTAATCCACTTGTAATCCTAGGTAATACACAAAAACGATGAATAATCTACATATAACCCCAGGTAATCCACTTGTTATCCGTTGTCATGCAATTAATCCACTTGTGATCCTAGGTTATATAGAGAAAACCATAGGTAATCCAGTTGCAACCCCTTGAAATCCATCTGCTGTCCGCCGTAATCCAGCTGTAATCCGAAGTTATGCAAGTTATCCATGCTAATAAACTGGTAATCCATATTAATCCAGTTGTTATCAAGGTAATTCCACTTGTAATCCATGCTAATCCACTTTCAATCCATGATAATCCACTTGTATTCTATTATAATCAACTTGTAATCTGTCATAATCCACTTGTAATCCATGCTAATCCACTTGTAATCCATAATAATCCACTTGTAGTCCATGCTAATCCACTTGTACTCCATGCTAATTCGCTTGTGATCGAGCTAATCCACTTGTAATCCAAGCTAATTGACTTGCAATCCATGTTAATTAACTTGTAATTCATGCTAATTCACTTGTAATACATGCTAATACACTCGTAATCCATTCCAATCCACTTGTAATATATGCCAATCCACTTGTAATCCACCCCAACCCACTTGTAATCCGTACTAATGCATGTGCAATCCATGTTAATCAACTTGTAATCAATGCTAATCCACTTGTAATCCGAGATAATCTACTTGTAATCCATGATAATCCGCTTGTAATCCATATGAATCAACTTGTGATTCATGATAATCCACGTTAATCCACTTGTAATCCATTCTAATCCACTTGTGATCCATGCCAATCCACTTTCAATCCATGCCAATCCACGTGTAATCCATCCTGATCCACTTGTCATCCATGATGATCCACTTGTAATCAATGATGATCCACTTGTAATCCATGATAATACACTTGTAATCCATCTTAATCCACTCGTAGTCCATGTTGATAAACTTGTAATACATGCTCATCCACTTGTAATTCATGATAATCCACTTGTACACAATGCTAATCCACTTGTACTGCATGCCAATCCACTCGTTATCCAGCCAATCCACTTGTAATCCATGCTTATCCACTTGCAATCCATGTTAATCAACTTGTAATCCATGCTAATCCAATTGTAATACATGCTAATACACTTTTAATTCATGCCAATCCACTTGTAATCCATTTCAATCCACTTGTAATCCATGTTCATCCACTTGTAATCCATGTTAATCCACTTGTAATCCGAGATACTCCACTTGTAATCCGCTATAATCCGCTATAAGCCACTTGTAATCCAACTGTAATCCACCATAATCCACTTGTAATCCGTCCGAATCAACTTGTAATCCATGATAATCCATTTTAATCCACTTGTAATCCATGCTGATTCAGTTGTAATCCTTGTCAATCCACTTGCAATCCATGCCAATCCACTTGTTATCTATGCTAATCCACATGTAATCCTAGATAATGTACATGTAACCCTAGGTACTCCACTTGTAATGAACCGCTCGGGTATCAGAACTGTTAATCCGGCGTAATCCACTTGTAAAGCAGCTAATTCGGAGTGAATCAGGTAATCCAAGTAATCCAATTCTAACACGGAGAAATCCACTTGTGATTCTTAGTAATCCGGAGTAATCCACTTGTAATCCAAGGCATTCAGAGTCATTCAGGTAACCCAAGTAATCCACTTGTAATCCATATTAATCCACCTATAATCCAAAGTAATACACTTGTACTGCAGGCAATTAAAAGGAGTGCAGGTAATCCAAATGTAAGTTTCTTCAAGTTTCTTTAAGTTTAAAGATTAACAATTTTTTTTTTTTGTAATTTGAAAAAAAAAAATTTATTATTTTTTTTTTTAAGTTTAAAGTTTCTTTAAATTTTCTGTAAGCTTCTTCATTCAGAGAAGTCTAGGTAATTCGGGATAATTTTCATTTTAATTCAAATATTTTTCAACTACTTTGTTTGAAATTTGCTGTTTTCACGTAGAAAATTAATTTTTAAACTAAAAATTTAACTATTACATGTTTGGCTCAAACATGAAACTTTTAGTTGAAAAATGTATTTTGTTGAAAATTTGTCTGTTTCGGTAGAAAATTAATCTTCTTCGTTGAAAATGCAACTATTTTAGTTGCAAATTTATTCAATTGGTTTAAAATTTAACTACATTATTGAAAATTAGTTTTATTTATTTATTTATTTTTTTTTTAACGAATTTTGGTAAAAAAATTAACGATTCCTTTTTTAGTTGTAAAGTTATCTTTTTTAGTTGAAAATTTAAATACTTGACTGAAAGTTGAACTACTTTGTTACAAATTAAGTTTTCTGGTTGAAGATTCTTGATTTTAGTTGAAAATTCTTTCGTTAAAAATTTAAATATTTTCTTGAAAATTTTATCTTTTTGTTCAAAATTTGCTTTTTCACGTGGAAAATGAATTTTTTTACTAAAAATTAAACTATTTAATTTTTGGCTCAAAACTGAACATTTTATTTGAAAAATGTATTTTGATGAAAATTTGTCTGCTTCGGTATAAAATTAATCTTTTTCTCTGAAAATTCATGATTTTCGTTCAAAATTCTACTATTTGGTGAAAAATAGTTTTTCTTTGTACGAAATTCAACAATTTTGTTAAAATTTTCTTCTGTTTGAAAACAAGTCTTTTCTTTCGTTGAAAATTCAACTATTTTAGTTAAAAATCCATTCAATTAGCTTAAAATTTAATTACATTATAGAAAATTCATTTTTTTTTCAAACGAATTTTGGTTAAAAAGATTAACGATTCCATTTTTAGCTGGAAAATTATCTGTTTTATTTGACAATTTAACTGCTTGGCTGAAATTTGATTCTTGATTTTACTTGAAAATGCTTTGGTTGAAAATTTAACAATTTTCTTGAAAATTTAACTAATTGGGAGAAAATTCATGCATTTGTTAAAAATTCATCTTTTCGATAAAAAATTAATCTTCTTGCTGAAAAATTCATCTTTTTGGTTGAAAATTGAACTATTTTGATCAAAAATTGAACAGTTTTGTTGAAAATTCGTTTTTTTGTTTTTGAAAATTTATGGTTTTAACTGAAAATTAAATGTTTTTTTTTTAATTTTCAACTTATCTTTTTTAGTTGAGAATTCATCTTTTTGTTAAAAATTCATTTTTTTAACTAAAAATGTAACTATTCCATTTTTTATTAAAAATTGATCTTTTTGGTATAAAATTTATTTTTATTAGTTCAAAAAATAACTATTTGATTGAAAATTCATTTTGTTGAGAATTTCTATTTTTTGGTTGACTTTAACAGTTTTTTATTAAAAATAAAAATTTGTTTTAGTTGAAATCTCAACTATTACATTTTAATTCAAAACTTATACTTTTTAATTAAAAATTAATCTTCTTTGTGAAAAATGCGATATTTTGTTAAAAATCCATTTTTTGTTTTTGAAGATTCTTCCTTTTTGTTGAAAATTTATTTCTTCTGTTGAAAATTGAACTATTTTGTTGAAAAATCGTTGTTTTTTAGCTGAAAATTTATTTTTTTAACTAAAAATAGAAGTACTTCAGTTGAAAATTGATAATTTTAGTTTAAAATTCAATAATTTTTTTGGAAATTTAAGTTTTCTATTTCTGGTGGAAACCTTTTTAATTGAAAATTCAGAATTTCGTTAAATATTAATTTATTTTGTTGAAAATTCCTCCTTAAAAGCAGAAAATTAATCGTTTTGGTTAAAAATTGATGTTTTCGATTAGGAATTTAACTATTTGTTTAAAAATTAATTTGCTTTCTTGATAATTAAATAATTTTCTCTCAGACAAATGTTTGTTTGAATCAAATAAACATTTTTTTGACCCTATGCCAAACCTAGAATTTGTTTAATTCAAATAAAATTTGTTCGAATCAAACAATGGTGTGTTGGATTCAAATAATTTTTGTTGGAATTAAAAAAATATTGGTTTGAATCAATTAAATTTTTGTTTGACCCGATATCAAAGAAAGAATTTGCTTGATTCAGACAAACATTTTTCAGAGTTTTGTTAAAAATTATGATTTTTGGTGAAAAATCGACTCTTTTGATCAAAATTATTGTTTTTGATAAAAGATTCAACTATTTTCTTGAAAATTCGTCTTTTTGATATACGTAAACTGTTTTTGATTGAAAATTAAAATTTCTTTTAGTTGAAAATTTAACTATTTGATTGAAAAGTCGTTGTTTTTTGGTGAAAAATTTATTTCCTAACTGAAAATTGACCTACTCCTGTTGAAGATTCATAAATTCAGTATAAAATTTATTTCTTTGGTTAATTTTTTTTTTTCGTGAAAGATTAATATTTTTTATTAAAAACGTAACTATTTAATTTTTGGTTTGAATTTCGTTGAAAATTAATCTGCTTTGTTGAAAATTATACAATTTTATTAAAAATTATCCTTTCTTGTTGAAAAGTTGACTCTTTTGTCAAAAATTCTTCTTTTTGGTAGAGGATTTAACTATTTTGTTGAAAATTCGTCTGTCTTGGTTGAATTTCTGTTTTTATTAAAAATTGAAATTTTTGAAAAAATCGTTGTGTTTTGTTCAAAATTTATTTCTTAACTAAAAATTAAACTACTGCAGTTGATGGTTCATCATTCTAGTTGAAAATTCATCGCTTTTGTTGAAAATTTAACTAGCTTTTTAAAACTTCATTTTTCTTGTTTGGTTGAAAATTAATTTTTTAACTCAAAATTTAACTATTTGATTGAACATTAAATTATTTTATTGAAAATTCGTCTTTTTCGATAGAAAATTAATCTTTTTGGTTGAAAACAATTTTGTTGAAAATTATGATTTTTGGTTGAAAAGTCGATTGTTTTGTTAAAATTCCTCTTTTTGGTAGAAGATTAATCTACTTTGTGGAAAATTGAACAATTTTGATAAAAAGTAATTTTTTTGTTGAAGATTCTTTATTTTCTGAAAATTCATCTCCGTAGTTGAAAATTTAACTATTTTTAAATTTATTTTTTAACTGAAAATTGAACTAGACCAGTTGAAGATTCATCATTTCAGTTTAAAATTCATCTCTTTGTTTGAAAACTATAGTAGTTTGTTGGAAATTAGTTTTTTAAAATTTTGTTTTTAACTAGAAATTTTATCTTTTTCGATATAAAATTAATTGTACTAGTTGAAAAATCCAACTATTTGGTTGTAAATTAATTTATTTTGGTAAAAATTCGCCTTTTTCGGTAGAAAATTAATCTTCTTGATTAAAAATTTATATTTTTGGTTGAGAATTTAACTATTTGGTTAATAATGTATCTCATTCGTTGAAAATTAAATAATTTTGTCAAAAATTATCCGTGTTTGTGAAAAGTCGACTGTTTTCTTAAAAATTCTTCTTTTTGGTAGGGGACTCAACTATTTTGTTGAAAATTTGTCTCTTTTAGTTGACTTAAACTGTTCTTGATTAAAAATTTTAATTTGTTTCTGTTGGAATATTAAATATTACATTTTTTATTGAAAATTCATCTCTTTTAGTTAAAAACTAATTTACTTTGTAAAAAATTTATCAATTTGGTTAAGAAACCATTCTCTTACAGATTCTTCATTTTAATTGTAAATTCATCTTTTTGGTTGAAATTTTTTTTTTCGTAAAAGATTAAAATTTTTGATTAAAAAGTAACTATTCGATTTTTGGTTCAAACGTGGTTAAAAATTAATCTGCTCTGTAGAAAATTGAATCATTTTGTTAAAAATTATCCTTTTTTGTTGAAAAGTTAACCGATTTGTTAAAAATTCTTCTTTTTGGTAGAGAATTCAATTATTTTGTTAAAAATTTGTATTTTTTGGTTGACTTAAACTGTTTTTATTGAAAATAAAATTTTTTGAAGAAAATCGTTGTTTTTTTGTTCAAAATTTATTTTTTAACTGAAAATTCAAATATTTGGTTGAAACTTTATCTTCCTTATTTGAAAATTCAACTACTTTGTTGAAAACTCATATAATTTGTTCAAAATTTGTTTTTTTATATAAAATTAATTGTATTGGTAAAAAATTCAACTATTTGGTTGAAAATTGATTTATTTGATAGAAAATTCGTCTTTTTCGATAGAAAATTAATCCTGTTGGTAAAAAAAAAAATCTGTTAAAAATGATCCTTTTTGGTTGACAAGTCGACAGTTTTGTTAAAAATTCTTTTTTTTGGTAGAGGACTGATCTACTTTGTGGAAAATTCAATAATTTTGTTGAAAAGCCTTTTTTTTGGTTGAAGATTCTTCCTTTGTTAAAAAGCCATCTCCTTGGTTGATAATTTAGCAAGTTTGTTGAAAATTCGTTTTTTTTTTTTGTTAAAAATTAATTTTTTAACTGAAACTTAAACTGTTCCATGTTTCGTGGAAAATTAATATTTTTCAGTTGAAAATTCAAATTTTTGGTTGAAAATTTATCTTTTTCATTTGAAAATTCCACTACTTTGTTGGAAACTTATATATTTTATTGAAAATTTGTTTTTTTAATATCAAATTAATTGTATTGGTTGAAAATTTAACTATTTGTTTGAAAACTAATTAATTTGGTTGAAAATTCGTTTTCTTCGAAAAAAATGGTTAAAAACAATTTTGTTAAAAATTATTCTTTTTGGTTGAAAACTTGACTGTTTTGTTTAAAATTCTTCTTTTTGGTAGAGGATTAATCTACTTGGTGGAAAAATCAACAATTTTGTTAAAAAGCCTTTTTTTGTTAAAGATTCTTTATTGTTTGAACATTTGGTTAAAAATTAATTCATTTTGTTGAAAATTCATCTTTTTCAGCAGAAAATTATTCTTCTTGGTTGAAAATTTATGTTTTTGGTTAGGAATTCTACTATTTGGTTGAAAATTCAACCATTTTTTTTTTAAATTATCATTTTTGTTGAAAAATTGATTTTTTGTTAAAAATTATCCTTTTTGGTGAGAATTCGACTATTTTGTTAAAAATTATTGTTTTTGGTAGATTAATTTCTTAACTTAGAATTCAACTGTACCATTTTCGGTGGAAAATTTATATTTTTTAGTTAAAAATTCAATTATTTTGTTGAAAATTTATCTTCTTTATTTGAAAATTCAACTACTTTGTTAAAAACTCATATATTTTGTTAAAAATTTATTTTTTTCATATAAAATTAGATGTATTGGGTGAACATTCAATTGCTTGGTTGAAAATGAAATAATTTTCTTGAAAATTCGTCTTTTTTGATAAAAAATTAATCTTGTTGGTTAAAAACCAATTTTGTTAAAAAATATCCTTTTTGATTGAAAAGTCAACTATTTTGTTGTAAATTCTTTTTTTAGCAGGAGATTAATATACTTTGTGGAAAATTCAAATTTTTTTTTAAATCATTTTTTTAGGTCCTTTATATTTTTGAAAATTCATATCTTTAGTTGAAAATTTAACTATTTTGTTGAAAAATCGTTGTTTTTTTGTTAAAAAAATTTATTTTTCAACTGCAAATTGAACCACTTCAATTGAAGATTCATCATTTTAGTTTAAAATTTATCTCTTTTGTTGAGAATTTGAGTTTGCTATTTTTGGTGGAAAGTTGATCTTTTTTAGTTGAAAACTCAACTATTTTGTTGAAAACTCATGTAGTTTTTTGAAAATTCATCTTTTTGTATATAAAATTAATTTTATTGGTTAAAAATTCAACCCATTGGTTAAAAATTAATTAATTTTTTTGAAAATTCATCTTTTTCAGCAGAAAATTAATCTTCTTGGTTAAAAATTTATGTTTTTGGTTAGGAATTTAACTAGTTGGTTGGAAAATTCGTCTTTTTTGGTAGACGTAAACTGTTTGTGATTGAAAATTAAAATTTGTCTTTGTTGAGAAATCCAATATTACATTTGTTTAAATTTTTTTTATTACACTGAGAATTCATCTCTTTTTTCATCTCATTCTCTGTTTTTGGTTAAAAAGTAATCTACTTTGTTTTGTTAGAAAATCGTAGTTCTTTGGTAAACAAATTATTTGTTAATTAAAAATTGAACTACTGTAGTCGAAGATTCATCATTTTATTTGAAAATTCATCTGTTCGGTTGAAAATTCAGCTACTTTGTTGAAAATTCGTTTTGTTTTTCTATTGAAAATTATTTTTTTTAACTGAAAATTGTACTATTACATTTTTGGCGGAAAATTTATCTTTTTTATTCGAAAAATCAAATGTTTGGTTGCAAATTTATCTTCTTTATTTTAAAATTTAAATACTTTGTTGAAAACTCATGTATTTTGTTGAAAATTCGTATTTTTGGATATAAAATCAATTGTATTGGTTGAAAATTCAAAATTTGGTTAAAAATTAATTTATTTTGTTGAAAATTCATCTTTTCCAGCTGTAAATTAATCTTCTTTGTTAAAAATTCATATTTTTGGTTAGGGATTTAACTATTTGGTTAAAAATTCATCTCCTTTGTTGAAAATTAAACAATTTTGTTAAAAATTATCATTTTTGTTCAAAATTCGACTCTTTTGTTAAAAATTCTTCTTTTTGGTAGAAGATTCAACAATTTTGTTGAAAATTAGTATTTTTTGGTAGGCGTAAACTGTCTTTGATTGAAAATTAAAAATTATTTTGGTTGAGATATCCAATATTACATTTGATATTGAGAATTCATCTCTTTTGTTTAAAAACTAATTTAATTTGTATAAAATTTATCAATTTGTTTAGGAAACCATTGTCTTACAGATTCTCCATTTTAATTGAAAATTCATCTCTTTGATTAAAAATTTAACTACTTTGTTGAAAAATCGTTGTTTTCTGTTTCAAAATTTATTTTCCAACTGAAAATTGAACAACTCTAGTTTTTTTTTGGCGCGAAAAGATTAATATTTTTAACTGAAAATGTAACTATTTCATTTTTGGTTCAAATTTGGATACAAGTTAATCTGTTTTCTTGAAAATTTAAAATTTTGGTAAAAATTAACATTTTTGGTTATAAAATTCACTGCTTTATTCAAAATTCTTCTTATTGGTAGATGATTCAACTATTCTGTTTAAAATTCGTTTTTTTTTTCTGTGGAAAATTAATTTTTTAACTAAGAATTAAACTGTTCCATTTTTGGTGGAAAATTGATATTCTTTAGTTGAAAATTCAAATGTTTGGTTAAAAATTTATCTTCTTTATTTGAAAATTCAACTTCTTTGTGGAAAATTCAACAATTTTGTTGAGAAGCGTCTTTTTTTTGTTGAAGATTCTTTCTTTGTTGAAAATTCATCTCTTTGGTTGGAAATTTAGCTAGTTTGTTGAGAATTCGTTTTTTTATTGAAAATTAATTTTTTAACTGTGAATTCAACTATTACATTTTTAGTGAACAATGGATCTTTTTTAGGTGAAACCTCAAATGTTTGGTTGAAAATCAATCTTCTTTATTTGAAAATTCAACTAGTTTTTTCAAAACTCATGTATTTTGTAGAAAATTCTACTTTTTGGATATAAAATCAATTAATTTGTTTGAAAATTCAATATTTGGTTGAAAATTAATAATTTTGTCGAAAATTCATCTTTTTCAGCAGAAAATTCCAGTTTTGGTGGAAAATCGATATTTTTTAGTTAAAAATTACAACATTTGGTTGAAAATTTATCTTCTTTATTTGAAAAGTCAACTACTTTGTTAAAAACTCATATATTTTGTTGAAAATTAATTTTTTCATATAAAATTCATTGTATTGGGTGAAAATTCAACTATTTGGTTTAAAACTAATACATTTCTTTGAAAATTCGTCTTTTTCGATAGAAAATCAATCCTGTTGTCTAAAAAGAATTATGTAAAAATTTATCATTTATGGTTGAAAAGTCGACTGTTTTGTTAAAAATTCTTTTTTTTTGGTAGGGGATTAATCTACTTTGCGGGAAATTCAACAATTTTGTTAAAAATTATCGTTTTTTTTTTAAGTTGACTATTTTGTTTAAAATTCTTCTTTTTTGTAGATGATTCAACTATTTTATGGAAAATTCATCTTTTTTGGTCGACTTGAACGGTTTTTATTGAAAATTCAATTTTGTTAAAAAAAAGTTTTTTCTTTTTTGGTTGAAAATTTATCTTCTTCATTTGAAAATTCAACTACTTTGCTAAAAACTCATATTTTTTGTTGAAAAAATATTTTTTCATATAAAATAAATTGTATAGGATGAAATTTCAACTATGTGGTTGAAAATTAATTTATTTTACAGAAAATTCGTCTTTTTCGAAAGAAAATTAATCTTGTGGAAAATTCAACAATTTTGTTGAAAAGCCTTTTTTTGTTGAAGATTCTTCCTTTGTTGTAAATTCATCTCTTTGGTTGAAAATTTAGTTAGTTTGTGGAAAATTCGTTTTTTTTGCTTGAAAATTAATTTTTTAACTGAGAATCGAACTGTTCCATTTTTGGTGGAAAATTCATATTTTTTAGTTTAAAATTCAAATATTGGTTAAAAATTTATCTTCTTTATTTAAAAACTCATATATTTTGTTGAAAATTAAGTTTTTCATATAAAATTAATTGTATTGGGTGTAAATTCAAATATTTGGTTGAAAATTAATACATTACCTTGAAAATTCGTCTTTTTCGATAGAAAATTAATTTTTTTTTGTGAAAACAATTTTATTAAAAGTTATCTTTTATGGTTGAAAAGTCGACTGCTTTGTTAAAAAATCTTCGTTTTGGTGGGGGTTTATCTGCTTTGTGGAAAATTCAACAATTTTGTTAAAAACTCATATATTTTGTTGAAAATTTATTTTTTCATATAAAATAAATTGTATTGGGTGAAAATTCAAGTATGTGGTTGAAAATTAATTTATTTTATAGAAAATTCGTCTTTTTCGAAAGAAAATTAATCTTGTTGGTTAAAAACCAATTTTGTTAAAAATTATTCGTTTTGGTTGAAAAGTCGACAGTTTTCTTAAAAATTCTTCATGTTGGTAGATTATTAATCTACTTTCTGAAAAATTCAACATTTTTTGGTTGAAACAACATTTTTTATTGAAAATTCTTTATTTTTTGAAAATTCAACTGTTTAGTTGAACATTTAACTATTTTATGGTAAAATTCTTGCTTTTTGGTTAAAAATTTATTTTTGAACAGAAAATATAATTACTCCTGTTGCAGATCCATCAGTTTAAATTAAAATTCATTTCTATGGTTGAAGATTTAGCTAGTTTCCTGAATATTGATTTTTTTAGTTGAAAATTTAACTATTTTATGGTAAAATTGTTGCGTTTCGGTTGAACATTTATTTTTTAACAGAAAATGTAATTACTCCTGTTAAAGATCCATCATTTGAGTTTAAAATTCATTTTTATGGTTGAAGATTTAGCTAGTTTCTTGAAAATTGATTTTTTAGTTAAAAATTCAACTGTTTTGTTGAAAATTTAGGTATTTTATTGTAGAATTGTTTCTTTTTGGTTGAAAATTTATTTTTTAACAAAAAATTTAATTACTCCTGTTGAAGATCCATCATTTTAGTTTAGAATTCCGTTCTGTGGTTGAAGATTTAGCTATTTTCTTGAAAATTTATTTTTTTAGTTGAAAATTTAAATATTTTATTGTGAAATTGTTGCTTTTTGGTTCAACATTTATTTTTTAACAGAAAATTTAATTATTCCTGTTGAAGATCCATGATTTTAGTTTAAAATTCATTTTTATGGTTGAAGATTTAGCTAGTTTCTTGAAAATTAATTTTTTTAGATGGAAATTTAACTATTTTATTGTAAAATTGTTGCTTTTTGGTTAAAAATTTATTTCTCAACAGAAAATGTAATTACTCCTGTTGAAGATCCATCATTTTAGTTCAAAATTCATTTTTGTGGTTTAAGATTTAGCTAGTTTCTTGAAAATTGATTTTTTTAATTGAAGATTCAACTGTTTAGTGGCTTTTTGGTTGAATATTTATTTTGTAAAAGAAAATGTAATTAGTCCTGTTGAAGATCCATCATTTTAGTTTAAAATTCCGTTCTATGGTTGAAGATTTAGCTAGTTTCTTGAAAATTTATTTTTTTAGTTGAAAATTATACTGTTCGGTTGAAAATTCAACTATTTTATTATAGAATTGTTGCTTTTTGGTTGAAAATTTATTTTTTAACCGAAAATTTAATTCCTCCTGTTCAAGGTCCATCATTTTAGTTTAAAATTCATTTCTGTGGTTGAAGATTTAGCTAGTTTCTTGAAAATTGATTTTTTCAGTTGAAAATTCAACTGTTCAGTTGAAAATTCAACTATTTTATTGTAGAATTCTTGACTTTTGGTTGAACATTTATTTTTTAACAAAAAATTCAATTACTCCTGTTGAAGATCCATCATTTTAGTTTAAATTTCGTTCTGTGGTTGAAGATTTAGCTAGTTTCTTGAAAATTTATTTTTTTAGTTGAAAATTTAACTATTTTATTGTAAAATTGTTGCTTTTTGGTTGAAAATTTATTTTTTAACAGAAAATTCAATTACTTCTGTTGAAGATCCATCAGTTTAAATTAAAATTCATTTCTATGGTTGAAGATTTAGCTAGTATCTTGAAAATTGATTTTTTTAATTGAAGATTCAACTGTTTAGTTGAACATTTAACTATTTTATTGTAAAATTCCTGCTTTTTGGTAAAAAATTTATTTTTGAACAGAAAATGTAATTACTCCTGTTGAAGATCCATCATTTTAGTTTAAAATTAATTTTTAGGGTTGAAGATTCAGCTACTTTCTTGAAAATTAATTTTTTCAGATCAAATTCAACTGTGTAGTTGAAAATTTAACTATTTTATTGTAGAATTGTTGATTTTTGGTTGAACATT
>CAKNYM010052933.1:39302-54912 GCA_932195095.1 Andricus curvator
TCGACCGTTTGGTTGGAAATTCATCTTTGAAGGTTGTAAATTCAACTATCTGGCTAAAAATTGAATTACATTTTTTTTTCAAATACGTTTCTTTTGCTCGAAAGTGATCAACCATTTGGTTGCCAATTTTTTTTTATTTAAACTATTCGATTTTAAATTAATTTTTCAATATATCCTGACTTCAAATATTAGGAATCCGATTGATTAGGAAAAAAAAATTTCATATTTAAATTATACAGTCTCGAATTTTAAGCCTTAATTTTTAAGTAAATTTAAGTTCAGAATATTAAAAATGAATGTTTCTGAATTCAAAAATTAATGTAAATTAAAACCTTCTCTCATTGAAAAATGATCTAAGTTGAGAAGTTTGCCAATTCAGAAAAAAATATTTCATACCCAGATTCAGAATCCTTCAAGCTGAATGACTATTATTGAAATGTTGTTAAGTTGAAAGTTTATTTTGATTTTGCAAATAATATTTGAAAACCTAAAAAATTATTTACTCTATATTCCTAAACAAATGAAGTTAGCATTTCAGTAATTCAGTGTCTGATACTGTTCTTTCGTTATCTTTAAAAATTGGATTTGACTTTCTGTGGCCTTTTCTGAAGCTTTCTAGTCCATCCGAATCTTATAGAAATCCAGACATTTTTGAAAAATTCTATTACTTATTTTTTTTTCACTTAAAAAATTACGTCATCTTTAAATACAAGCGATTTTATTAAAATGAAGGTCTTGAATAAAAGAGCAGTATCGTAAAGAAGGTTGAAATGCGTCTATCATGCAAATTGTACAAAGAGACGATAAATCAGTAATGATAAATTTAATGTTATTGTTAGATCGATCAATTTATTCTCCTTCCTGAAAAGACTCTTGCAATTATTTTACTTTATTTTATAATTAAATATTTAATTGACGTGGATATAATTGAATTGTTTTGATGAATAAATTCCAGAGGTGTAGTCGAGGCCTGGCGGGGCCTGGCGCCGCCAGGGGACTTTTTTTAAAGGCTTGGCGGCACCAAGCCAGTTTCTTCTCACACAGAAAATTTTTCCATTTTCGCCCAAAAATGAAGACTTCAACAAAATAGTTAAATTTTCCAAAAATAATTATATTTTTAACGAAATAGTTCAATTTCTAGCCAAAAAAAAATTAAGATTCAATCAAATATTCGAATTTTCAAGACGAAAATACATATTTCTTAAAAGATAGTTTCATTTTCTATCAAAAAAAGTTCATTAAAAAAAAAAAAATGTCTGCCATGAAAGATGGATTTTCAATAGAAGAGTGAAGTTTTTAAGCTAAAAAGTCGAATGTTTCAAAAAACACTAAAAATGGAATAGTTAAATTTTCAGATAAAAACACGGACAAAAAAAAACTTTAAAAAAAAGTTAACAAAATGTTTAAATTTTCAACCAAAAAGATCAATTTTCGGCCAAGAACATTCATTTTCTATAAAACAAGATAAATTTCTAACTTATCAAAATTACAGAATCAAGTTTTAACCAAACATGAAATAATTAAATTTTCAGATGAAAAAAATAATTTTGAAGAGAAAAAAATAAATTTTCAAGAAAGTTGTTAAATTTTCAACAAAACAAAAACATTTTTGACCAAGAAGATTAATGTTTTACCAAAAAAGACGAATTTTGAACAAAATACTTGAATTTTCAAGAAAATTATTTAATTCTAAAGGCAAAAGACGAAATTATCAAAATAGTTACATTTTTAACCAAGGAGATGAACCTTTGATTGAAATTTTTTTTTTTAACAAAGTAGTCGAATTTTCGATGAAAAAGATGACTTTTTAACAAAATTATTAAATTTTCAGCAAAATAGTGCCTTTTAACTGAAATTATTTACCTTTAACAAATAAATAAGAACGAAAAATATAATAATTGACATTTAAACTAAAAAAAGATCTCAATTTTAAGTCAAAAACAGTTGAATTTTTAACCAAAGAAGATTAGTTTTCAAAGAAAGAGTTGATTTTTCAAGCAAAAAATTGTAAAATTTTAGAAAAATTTAACTTTTAAATCCGAAAAGATTAATTTTTTACCAAAAAAAGAATAATTTTCAATCCATGGGACGAATTTTTCGAAGTTGAATTTTCAAAAAACAAGATAAGTTTTGAAAAAAATAGTTTGAAAAAAATGAGGAGTAAGCGAATGAACCGTAATAAATCCATTTTTTTGAAAAATATGAATTTAATCTTACTTTTTGAATATCACCCCCATAAGTTTATTTTATAGGGTCCCAAAAACCCCATAAGTGAAAAAATGAGTTTTGCGGGTTTTTGGCGCTAATTATCACATTTTTGCGGTTTTTTTTAATGCAAATAGTTTCTTATATATAAAATACTACTTTATACTAATAATTAGATGTTTACATAAATTGTTTAAACAATTTATGATTGTTTTGTAGCAATTTACTTTTAGAATAGTTAGAAAGTCGCAGTTTTTTCAAAAATTTTCCACTTTTTGTCCGATTTTCAATTAGAGAGAGGTGAAACTTAATTAATGTTAACAGACATAATTGTTTAAACAATTTATTATTATTTTTAATGATATTCTCTTAAAGTAATGCTAGAAAATTGCAGTTTTTGCTGAAATTTTTCACTTTTTGTCCGATTTTCAATTAGAGTGAGGTCATACTTAATGAATGTTAACAAACTTAATTTTTTAAACAATTTATTATTATTTTTAATAATATTCAATTTTAATAATGCTAGCAAATTCCAGTTTTTAATAATTTTTCCACTTTTTGTTCAATTTTTGAATAAAGTAAGTGAAATAATTAATTAATATTGACAGAGTCAATTATTTAAACAATTCATTATTATTGTTAATAATATTCAATTAGGATAATGCTGAAAAATTGCAGTTTTTTCAGAATTTTTTCACTTTTCGTCTAACTCTCAATTTAAATGAGTTAAATAATTAAATGAAGTTAATAAAAAAATTTTTCAAATAAAATTAATTATTATTAATAATCTTCGATTTGAATAATGCTAGAAAGTTGCGGTTTTTCTGAAATTTTCAACTATAAATCTACTTTTCACTTGGAGTGAGTTAATAATTAATACAATTTAGCGAAAATAATTATTTGAACAAATTATTATTGTTTAAAACTATCTTCTTCTTTATTAACACTAGATAGTTTCGTTTTCTTCTGAAATTTAAAATTTTTCACCCACTTTTTATTAGTAAAGTAATAAATAATGCAAGTTGAAGAACACAGTTGCTTAAACAATTTATTATTGTTTATAACTATCATCTCGAAAAAGAAAGAAAGGGATTGTTTGAAATACGTTTCTCCCTAATGTTTATTTATTTAATTATTTATAACTAAAAAGGCAAGGCACAGTTAAGCATTTCAGAAAAAACCGCAATTTTTCAGCCCTTATCGAATAGAAAATAGTTATAAACAATAATAAATTGTTAAAACAACTATGTTTGTTAAATTACACTAATTATTACCCCACTGAGTGAAAAGTGGACGAAAAGTAAAAAATTTCAGAGAAAAACAACTATCTGTTATTCATATGGATGAAGCCAGTTAGTAACAATAATAATTTGTTTAAACAATTATTTTTGCTCAATTGAACAAATTATCAAGTCACTGCAAGTGAAAAATGGATAAATAGTTAAAAATTTCAGAAAAAACCGCCACTTACTACCATTAATCAAAGAAAATATTATTATCAATAATAATAAATTGTTCAAATAATCATTTTTGTTAATTATAATTAATTATTACTTTACTCCAAGTGAAAAATGGACAAAGAATTGAAAATTGCAGAAAAAACCGCAATTTCTATCACTATTCAAAGAGAATAATATTAACAATAATAATAAATTGTTCAAACTATTATATTTTGTTAACATTAATCAACTCTCACCCTAGATAAGTGGAAATTGAACAAAAAGTGGAAAATTTTTGAAAAAACCGCGACAGAAACAATTTACAATGAAAAAACAAAAAAAAATCATAATTAGCGCCAAAAACTCGCAAAATCCATTTTTTCACATATGGGGTTTTTTTAAGGACCCTGCAAAACAGACTTATAGAGGTGATATTTGGAAAGTAATATTTCATTTGTATTCTATGGCTAATTGTGAAGAGAAATGTCGAGTTTCAACTCGATTCACCTAATATTGACGATTCTGAATCAAATTTACAAAAAAAAAAAAAAATTTCTCATAGGAAATAGGTGTTGAACTTCATTGGACTTGCGCCATCTCTTAATATCATAAAAAAAATTATTCATTTTTGTGTGGATTCGAACGCATTTCCGGCCGATATGCATGATAATTAAAAAAAAAATTGTTGGACCACCCTAATGAGGCGAATAAATATTTGATTTGTATCTCACATCAATCAATTTTAGCCATCACTTTAAAAAAAATGGATTTATTTTTTCTGGACTCAAAGAAATTTCCGGGCAATATGCATACAAATTCGAAAAAAAAATCAACTGCATTTTTGGACCACTGTTGTAGATTTACAAGATAGGTGCTGATGCGGCCCTGTCTTAGAAAGACATGAGTCGCTGACTCAACTTACGGAAGGCTAACTTTCGAATCTTCTACTACTAGTTTCAAGTCTCGTGAGGACGAGAAATTCACTCGTGTAAGCGGTGGAAAATTTTGTAGTAAAAACGAATCACGAGATTGTTGTACTTGTTCCTTTTCGCCTCTCTTTTAACCCCTTGGATTTTTTTTAATTTTTAATTTTTTTTAATTAAATTTTTTTTAACCACTTTCAAGTAGTATCGCCTTGATCGGCCTTCACATATCTACCCAAGAAAGGAGGAAAAACATTCAAAAAAAGGGGAAAAAATAAGTTTAAAAAACGCGACACAACTCTTTTAGATATCGCCTTACAACTTACAGGGTTATCCAAATGCAAGCATTTAATGATAAGATTTATGTAAATTTATGCTAAATTGCTTTTACTGAATGGAGGCTTTTACTCAAGTGGAAAAATATCATTTTTAGAGGTGGCGAATAAGGGATAAAAACTTTTATTATTATGAAGTATTAGTCAATTGTTGATTTGAGATAACTATTTATTGGGGAATTTTTAGAAAAATGTTGATGAGCTGTTTGGTATTTTGGTGAAGATAGCTCACTTTTTCCTCATCAGTTCAGTGAGAGAGAGCAAGTGATTAAAACATTCTCTCCAACCTGCACTTTGGACTCTTTAACTTTTCCTGAATCAACAATATTTTTGAATTTTTTGTTTACTTCGAGCGGTCCAACATCTCACTTCAGTTTGATTAATCATTCGTAAATCTATTTATTTTTAGCAGACTTGAAATATCAAACGCTTTAGAAAAAAGTTGACTTTTAACTCAACAAGATGATTTTTGAACCAAATAATTGAATTTTCAAATAAAAAGGATCAACTGAAATGGTGAATCTTAAAAAAAAATTATTTCAAGAAAAATTTAATTATAAACCAAACAAGGTCTTCAACCAAATAGTTGAATTTCCAAATGAAAAAGAAGAATTTTAAACTGAAATGATGAATCTTCGAAAAAACAAAATTAATGTTCAACAAAGAAGTTTAACTTTCATCCAAGTAATACTAATGATATTTCAACCAAATCAGATTTTAATTTTAAATCATAATAAGTTATATTTAAGAAAAAAAAATGAATTTTCAACAAAATGCTTGAATTCTCAAATAAAACATATTAATTTTCGACCAAATAGCTGCATCTTAAACCAAAAAGTTGATTTTCTACAAAAAAATAATTTTCTATAAAAAGTCAAATTTTTAACAGAATACATCAATTTTCAACCAATAGAATTAAGTTTCTTCCAAAAAAGTCAAATTTTCAACAAAATGCATGCATTTTCAATCAAATAATTGAATTTTCAACTTTAAAAAATAAATTTGAACGAAAAATAAATTTTCAACAAAGTAGTTCAACTTTCGACCAAAAAGTTGAGTTGTCAACCAAACTATTGAATTTTCGAACCAAAAGTATTACTTTTAAAAGAAAAAGTTAATCTTCAACCACGAAAGATTATTTTTGAACCAAATAGTTGAATTTTTAAATGAAAAAGATTAATTTTAAACTAAAATTATGAATCTTAAAAAAAAATAATTTTTAACAAAGAAGTTTAATTTTTAACCAAGTAACAGTAATTATATAATTTTACTCAAGAATGATAAAAGGTAATAGTGTATATTTCTAACAAAAAATATTTTTATTTTAAGTCAAAAAAATTTCAATTTAACCAAAAAAAAACGATTTTTCAACAAAAAAGTTGAATCCTCGACTAAAACAGATTAATTTTTAACAAATAATTTTTAACCAAAAAGCTCTACCAAAAGAGATGAACTTCGAACCCAAAAGATGAATTTTCAACAAAAGAGTTGAGTTTTTACTCAAAAAAAATTTTTCAGTAAAAAAAAACAAAATTCAACCAAGTAGTTGAATTTTTAAGCCAAAAAGGGAAATTTTATAGAAAAAAGTTTTATTTCTAACCCGAAAATGTGAATTTTCAACAAAATATTTGAATTTTCACCAAAAAAAAAAATTAATTTTTTACCAAAAGAGATGAATTTTTAACGTTGGATTTGAGTTCTCAAGCTGCGATATCGAATGTTTTAGAAAACAGTTGACTTTAAAACCCAAAAAGATGAATTTTCAAAAAAAAATTATTCTCAACCGAAGAAAGATTATTTTTGAAACAAATTGTTAAATTTTCAAATAGAAAAGATAAATTTGAAATTAAAATGATGAATCTTCAAAAATGATTGATTTTCAACAAAAATTTAGTTCTCAACCAAAAAAGATGATTTTTGAACCAAATAGTTCAATTTAAACAAAAAATTCCATTTTTAGCTAAAATGATAAATCTCGAAAAAATTATCAACAAAAATTTTGCTCTCAACCAAGAAAGATGATTTTTGGACAAAATAGTTGTATTTTCAAATAAAACAAAAATTAAAAATTATATGATGAATCTTCAAAAAAACATTAATTTTTTAATGAAATAGTTAAACCTTTTACCAAAAAAGATTAATTTTCAACAAAGCAGTTGCATTTTTAACCATTTTTAAACCAAAAACGCGAATTTTCCTGAAAAAAGTTAAATTTTTAAACTGAAAATAATAATTTTTAACAAAAAGGGAAACAATCGCTAATATTAAGATGCTTTATTCAGAGAAAGATATAAGTTACAAAAAATAAAGCTAATTCCTGAATTATAAAAAATTCCGGAAATACAATATTACGTAAACAGAAAATTTCCGAAAAATTACCGATATTATTATATTACGGAAAATTACCGAAATTTCGATAATATACTGATTTTTGGAATTTGAAATTCCCATTTAAATTGCTAATTTACTAAAGTCGAGAATTTATCAATTTCGGGATTTTGAAAATTCGGGTTTGAAAATTGAGGCAATAATGCAATTTAGAAAATTTAACCTTTGCATGATTGTGAATGTGAATGTTTTGAAGAGTTTTTTGAGATAATAACTTTCGCACAGTAGTCAATTAAATAAAACAATTGTATACTTAAAACGAGCAAAAGCTTATTATTCATTCATCACAATTGTATTTTTATAAATTATTTTTTTCCAACAAAATAATAATTTACCTAAAGACCCAGAAAATAATTGAATATTCATTTTTTTCTAGATAAAAATGTGCGTCTTGCCGTGACAAACTTGTTCTACTGACGGCATGTAAACCTCTGGATGATGCCTAAATCTTTTCTAGAGATAGCTAAATATTTCAAATCGCATAATTTGATTTTGACTCATAAACTCAAAGGTGGAACTCTGAAAAGCTCAAATTCTTAAAGAATCAGAGCACCATGTTCTACAAAGAGAGAATGGATTGTATCGGAAATCGTTTACTGAAATTAGAAAGAGCTCAGGTCTCTTGATAACAGTTGGGTGTGTCGCTTCGAATCTAAATCCTTTTTTTGCTTCTCTTTCGTCCTTTCGAATCAACCGAAGGCTATCGTTCTCGTAAGTACCTTAAAGGAGATTCTGCTACGAAGCTACTAATTGGTATCGGCGTCGATCGTGAATTAAGGTGCTTGAAACGAGTCGGTTTTTAGAATAATACAAAATCCGTCTACAAGGACGAACTTTTTGATGTAATATTTTTACCACATGCTAAAAAGGCTTCTACATGTGCATCACTAGAGCCCTTTTTTCGAAAAATGGTCTTCTTTTTGCTAATTGAAAATAAGCTGAATTTTCGGCGCCTGGTAAGGGCCAACGCGCCACTGGGACTGTACCCATGGTGAACTGAAAACAGGGGCTCACCATTTCAAAATGCGTTTTAATTAACAAAAAGAAAACAAGACCATTTTTCGAAAAAAGGGCTCTGGTCAGGCACATGTCTAAGCCTTCAGATTATTTTGTAAAAATATCACATTAACCAGTTCATCCTTGTAGCCGTATTTTTCATTATTCTAAAAACCGACTCGTTCGAAGCACCTTAAAGGACACGAGCCAACTCATTCCACTTGTTTCAACTATTTGGTTGAAAATCGAAATGGGCCTTTCTCCATGACTCACGGATCTAGTTGGAGATGGTGGGACCAGGGTAGGTGTAAAAAATGGCTGTTGTGAGTACCCGTAAAAGTCAGTAGAAACGAGTCTGGTGCAATTACGAGTGGCAGTTCTCCTTGCTGAAAAAAAATCGAGAAAGGACCAAAGCACTAGGTGAACTGTCCGAACGGCGTGACCGGAGAGCCCGAACGGCGAGACCGACCGACTGAAGGAACAAACGACCAAACCACGCCCTCGCTAATGCAACACCAGGACAGGATTCGAATTGGCACAGCAAGGACGACTACTAACGACCGACACAAAGACTATAGGTTGGCGGATCGGTGAGCACGCACCAAGTGAGATTTTTTAATTACACCCTGTTTACACGCCCGACCAACCGGCTGGTCAACTATCTCCCCAAGATAGGGTCGACTGACGTACTCACGTACTTTACTGAACCACAACGACTTAAGTACCGAGGCGCACGTGCGCTAAACTGTTCCCTTGCCGAGAGCAAGGTAAACTGATAAAAAAAAATCATTTTTTTTCATTCTCATAATAATCGACTGCCATTAATTGGCTTTTTTCCAACTGTGTAAACAAGATTAGAGGAGGCTTTGCCTCTGAAAATATCCGGGAGGAAACTAATCTATAAAATCCAGTTGGGTGTTTCTAGATTTAGCGAAAAATTTGATGTCCCTGATGTTTCAAAAAAATCGGTTTCATTTGTGGAGATGAATGTGCTCTTAAGGCCATGTGATGAGTGGGTCACGTGACCGCATTCCTAACTTACTGACACTTTTTTCATTTCCTAACTTAATTTGACACGAATGACCACATCGGCTTGGAAAATTAGGGCAATAAATAAGAAGCACTAAGAAAGGTGGGTCTAGTCCTGAATTTTAATAATCATGAAAAAAGCAAAACCAAATTATTCACAAAAAAAACTTTTTTCATAATTATAAAAATTGAGGACGTGACCCACCTTTCTTAGTGCTTCTTATTTACTATCCCAAATTTTCAACTCCATTTGGCGCTTCGTGTGAAAATGAGTTAGAAAATTAAAAAAAGTGCCGGTAAGGTAGGAATCTGGTCACGTGACCCACTCATCACATGGACTTAAAGAGTCATTTCTGTGACTATTAATAGCGACTGTTCCTGGTGAAGTTGGCAAAATAAAATTTATTTTTACTACTAAATTAAATAAATAATATAATTATTGTTGATATAATATGGTCCGGTTCTGTTTATTTAAGAAAATCAAAAGATTAATCTTCAAAAGATGTTTAATCCCTTTTTTAACCTTGTTATTAATTATAAATTATCTTATTAATTTTTGCAAAATCAGCTGGACATGACCGTGGAGTTAAAGTGATCGAATAAGTAGAACCGTTTGAGCTAAACGAAAAAAATTTCTGGGCTGACATCCGAAAGAAGTAAAAAAAAAATTTGTAATTGGTTAATATCTTCTGTTCTCTTTTTTGATTTGAAAATTTAAATTTTGGAAAGTTCCAAAAAATTTCCCTATTCCTTCGAAAATTATGGCGAATTTTTTCTATGTACTGTTTTTGCTAGTGAATAATAATAAAAAATTATAAATTGAAAACAAAAAATTTAGCCCGATTAAACATTTTTAGAAAATGGCCAAAAAAATGGTTTTTTAATTGAGTCCTATGCACGCATTTAAAAAAAGTGAATAATGTCAAACCTGTAATTTGTTCATCTTGAATCGAAGAAACATGCTATTATTTTGTTTAAAAAAAAATGTTCATCCTAGCATGTCGTCAAAAATTGCTCAAAAAACTTAAAATTGACCATTTTTGAACGCTTGAACAACAATAATTTTTTTTTTTTCAATAAAATAATAGAATGTTTCTTTCATTCAAGCAGAAGAAATTTCAGGTTTGACATATTCAACTTTTTTCAAAACGTGTGCATAAGACCTAATCCAAAAAACATGTTTTTTGGCCATTTTAAAAAAATTCTAAATTGAGCAAAATTTTTTTTTTCTAATTTATAATTTTTTATTATTATTCACTAGCTTGTTAAAATATTTTTTAAGTGCTCCACTATTTGAACCAAGGAATGTATTTCAATTTTTTATCGTAATTCGGATGGATCTGTTTTTTTTTAATCTGCCATAAAATTTGAAAAATTTGAAAAATTATAAAAGGAAACGATTTTTCAGAAAATTTATAAACTCATTTTTCCCAAAAAGGCCCGTTCTATTTTTTCCTTTTTTTTTTAATTGTTACTAATATGATGAATATATCTCACAAAAGTTTATCTTGAACTCGAATTTTAAAAGAGAGAAAACTGGATTTCCTTTTATGGAAAATGAAAATTCGCGGTTTTTGTGATAACAAGACAATATACGACAAAAGTCAAAAGAATAAAGTTATTCCCCTCGAAAAATTTCTAAGAAGAAGATTTCTAAACACTTTTTTTCAATTTGCGTTTTTTTTCAAAATTGTTGAACTGAAAATTTCTCGAGGAGAAAGGTTTGAAAAAGAGAAAATTGAATTTCCTTTTACGGGGAAAAAATTGGTGTTTTTTTGCAATAACGAGAGAAGATAGATAAAAGTCAAAAAAATAAAGTTATTCCCCTCGAAAAATATCTAAGAAGAAAATTTCTGAATATTTTTTTCTATCTTGCTTTTTTTCAAGATTTCTAAACTTAAAATTTCGCAAAGGAAACAACTTTGCTCTTTTGAATTTTTTCATACGAATTTTAAAGCGCTCTTTGATCAAGTCTTTAAGATCTTTAGCCATACATTCATCAATAGGATTTGAAACTATCAAAAGTTTGGAAAAAATTTCACACCTACAAATGATTTTTTTTAATATAAATAAAATTTGATTATTCTATTTTTGCAATCACGTATAAAGGTGAAAAATAAAAATATTTACTGCAATCTAATAAACATATCATTCATTATACGATTTGATCATACTATAAAAAATTACTCTTCATTAAATATGCATTGAAGCTATTAAGATAATTACTCATTGTTAATGAAAAAAAAACTAATTATAAAGAAAGGATGAGCCTTGCTTTTACCCATTAATAAAGCCTGCAATAATTTATTGTAGCTTCCACTACTTTAGTTTGACAGCCTAATTGCCTTATGTATAATAAGAAAATAAGAAAATAATAATAAATAAATAAAATAATAATAAGAAAAGACATTAAAGAAAAATCATTTATTCATAATTACGAAAAAAATTAATAGAAAGATAAATTTCTGTAAAAGAAAAGATTAAAAAATTGTTAACCCTTGCGTGATTGTGAATGTGAATTGTATTTTTATAAATTATTTTCTTTCAAACTAAATAAAACTTTACCGAAAGACCCAGAAAATAATTGAATATTCATTTTTTCCTAGATAAAAAGGTGCGTCTTGCCGTGACAAACTTGTTCTACTGACGGCATATAAACCTCTGGATGATGCTATAAAGTTTTAAATATAGTCTTGTGCTTTGATTTAACCTACAATTTTACATAAAGCATCTAAAAATAATCAAATTACCATCTTTTTCTTGATGCAAAAATATGTATTGGCATGAAAAACTTGTTCCACTGGCATCACCTGAACCTCTAGATGATACCATCAATCTTTAAATAGACTCTCGTGCTTTAATTTTACCTAAAATGTTCCATTTTTCATCTAAAAATAATTAAATTATCATCTTATTCTGGATGAAAAAATATGTCTGTACATGACAAACTTTTTCTACTGGCGAATATTTTTGTTCAGTTGACATCATCTGGAGGTGCTAGGAAAGAAAGTTGCTTGGCTCAAGTACTCCGCCTACGTTCTAACGTTCTTACGGTATCTGAGTGAATTATGGAGAACAATGTAACAGGCTCAAGCCTTTAGATTATTACACTGAGTAAAATTTTTGTTTGGCCATATAAAAGTTTGATTGTCCGAACAAATTTTTTTGGTAGGGACGAACATTTGGTTGGACCGAGAAAACTACAAAAAGCTGCTTCCTCGGGAGTATCAGCTGACATCAGCGATATTGATCACTGGGGCTTCGGGCATCACAGCAAAATTTTTTTGCAGAATAAACAAAACCTGCCCAACAAAATTAATTAGTAACCGTAACTTAGTCATTTTTTCTCCGCGTGAACTTGGTACAGCTCATCTGCCGCTTCTTTTTCTGGATGCTGAAATATGTCTGTATATGCCAAACTTTTTCTACTGGCGAATATTTTTGGTCAGTTGACATCATCTGGAGGTCCTAGGAAAGAGAGTTGCTTGGCTCAAGTACTCCGCCTACGTTCTAACGTCCTTACGGTATCTGAGTGAATTATTGAGAACAATGTAACAGCTTCAAGCCTTGAAATTATTACACTAAGCAAAATTTTTGTTTGGCCATATAAAAGTTTGATTGTCCCAACAAATTTTTTTGGTAGGGACGAACATTTGCTTGGGCTAACCAAATTATTTTGTTGGTCCGAGAAAACTACGAAAAGTTGCTTCCTCTGGAATATCAGCTGGCATCAGCCATATTGAACACTGGGGCTTCGGGTATCACAGCAAAATTTGTTTGTAGAATAAACAAAACCTGCCCAACAAAATTATTTAGTAACCCTAACCTAATTATTTTTTCTCGGCGTCTACTTGGTACAGCTCATCTGCCGCTTTAGGTGCATTAACGACGAAGACCTTCTGCGCTTTCTGAGAATTTTACTCACCCCCTTGGGACTCAAGGGACCACAAGTAAGGCTCTGATTCTACATCCTCTTGGGTTGTAGACTTTAGGCGAAAAAGTGTGGAAACTCGTCGTTAAATCGGACGCCAATGAGCTCCTGGTACTCCGGGCCCGGGTCGTTAGGTCTTAAACTCTTTTTTCCTTTCGCTGGAGCTCTCTTCTCTCTCCTCCACCTAGAAGTCTTCTTTTTGCCGACCTTCGACCCGAGACCATCGGTCAGGGCTGGTGCGATCCCCATCGCAGTTCTTCTTTGCTTCGTTGTCATCGGGACTAACACAGGAGGGCCTGACAAAAGAACATAACCTTCGCTGATGCCCATTGCAACTCAGTTCTCTGCTTTACTATCTTTCTTGCAACTCAAATTGCAGCTCGAGTAATGTCTCCCTTAAACCCGCAAACGGGATATTAGAGAACCATTCCAAACTCAGCTACTGAAGAAACTGAGGGGCCGAAACCGTCAATCATCTTCAACAGGAACTGCGGGAAAAATATTGAAATAAAATTCTAGGTTCGTTTTACGATTTAGCATCAAATTGCTTCAGAATAACAGGCCTGAGACTCATTTTATAAATTGAAAATAGTGTCATTAGTAGCATATATTTTGAAAAATAGTAGCAGAATAGTGCAATAGTGCTGTCGGAAATTATCTACATGGCTAGCGCAAGCACACTAAAAATGACTGATGACTTTGAATCCTGATAACTCGGTCGGGAATCAAGCTAGACATTAAAAAAAAATTGATTCTGAAGCTTACGAAATTCCACATTGATTGACTCCTGGTGGACATATTTCTGACGTTTAGAAAATAAATTATCACGCGAGCGGTTTTTTACAAAGTTTCAAGAATTTCCTGAATTTTGTACCTCGACTTCAACTCGTGTCATGGCCTAGGAAAGTTGTAGGAAAATTCTTAAATTTACAAGACGGAAACCTTGAAATATTATCTTTAACTTAAGGCAAAATAATTTGAAAAATCTTTACGGGTTATTGAGAGATAATTAAAAATGTCCATGCGTCTCCGCGTCGAATTTCATTCAGGTTCAGCAATGAGACGCCGTCTGAAACACGACACAGAAACGCTTGGACATTTTTAGGCATATCTCGGGAACCTTGAAGATTTTTTAAGTTTTAGCGGCTGAAATTAAAGATCTGAATTCAAGGATTGCGTTCTGTAAATTTCAGGCTTTTTACAATAATTTCCTAAGTCATAAAACGAGTTGAACTTGAAACCCAAGAAATTCTCGGCTGTCACTATCGGCCAGAGATGCTTCAACATTTTTAGGCATATCTAGGGAACCCTTGAAGATTTTTTCAGTTTTAGCGGCTGAAATTGAAGATAAGAATTCAAGGATTTCTCTCTGTAAATTTATGAGTTTTTACAATAATTTCCTAAGTCAAAACGAGTTGAAGTTGAAACCCAAGAAATTCTTGGCTAGCACTATCGGCCAGACATGCTTCGACCTTTTTAGGCATATCTCGGGAACCCTTGAAGATTTTTTAAGTTTTGGCGGCTGAAATTAAAGATAAGAATTCAAGCATTTCACTCTACAAATTATGGTATTTTTCTCCTAATTTCCGAAATCATGACACGAGTTTGATTCGAGGTGCAAAAGTTCCGAGAAACTTCGATATTTTTTAAGGAAACTTCTTAAGTGATAAATCCTCTTTGAAAAGTAAAAAATATATCTTCTAGCGGTCACTTGACATGAAATTTTGTAAGCTTTCTGATTATTTATTTGCAAAATATCTAGCTTTATTTCCGACCGAGTTATCGTGTTTCAAAGTTATCAGTGATTTTTAGTACTGCTCGAGCAATCCATGTGAATAATTTCCGACCGTTTAAAGTACCCTAAAAGCTTTGAAATCCGCTGAAATCCTTTGAACAATTCTGAAATATTTTAAGATCATCTGAAATCTTTGACATTTTCTGAAATTCCTTTGAATTCTCTAGAATACACTAGAAGCTTTGATATCCCTTAAAATCTTCGAAATCTGCTGGAATCCAGTGAAATCAAATATCCTTTAATTCTGTTCAAATCCTCTAAAAACTTTGAGAAACTCTCCAATTTGTTTTAACCCCTTGGAAACTATGGAAATTGCTTGATACCTTATGGAATTTTTCAATTCCTTCTGAAATCCTATGAATTCCTCAAATATTGAAAAATTCATTTAAATCCCTTGATATTTTGTAATTTACCCGCTAAAGTTCACTAAAAATCTTTTAAATTTTCCCTAAAATCCCTTAAAATCTTCGAAATCCTCTGGTATATTTGATATCCTTGTAAAATCCCTTAGAATTGATTCGAATTTTGTAAAATTCCATAAAATATTTCAAATTTTTTGAATTCCATTG